>VNJO01009263.1:0-60358 GCA_008042535.1 Drosophila tani | reverse complement strand
CATTAATAATGTTCAAGGAGAATTAAATAAGGTTTAATTAAATAAACCAGTTTATTTTAATGTTTAAATGGAATTTTAACCAATAAAAAAAGGTATAAAAGTTATACCATCAAAGGGTGGCAGCCTTCTTGGACCGATAAATAAACAATTTCTGCCTTTATTTAGCTTTAAAACAAACAATTAAAAAGGGTTAAAGCATTTAACCATTCCGTTTACTTCTTAAAACATCCAAGTCATCTGTTTGAGCAATAAAAACTATTAAATATTTCGATAGCAAAACGATGACAAAAAGTTTGTGAAAATCGGAGCACCTAAAACGAAAACGTACGTTTTCGCCCTAAAACGAAAACGAAAAAAAACAGTGAAAACCGGAGCCTGCCGGTTTATATCTGAATACTTATTGGGGCTTTCCTTTTTGGATATATAAAATATAAAAGTATAAGGTAAAGCCCCCCTGACCACCGATTCTTCGAAAGAGTTTGTGAAGGACCTGAATTCCACGAGTTCAAGGGTTCGCTGCAAAATAAAATGTGAAATAAATATTTCGAATTAAAGACTTTCCTCCGATTTAATGTGAGAAATACGCTTTCGACCACTTTTCGGCTCAGGGGCGAGGTAAATCTGCTTAAGAGGCCACTAAGTAAGTGGCCCCGTTCTGGCTGCCAACTTTCACTCGACTTTCGCCCTGCTGCTGCAGTCGCGTCGCCACCGCACGCTCCTTCAATTTTAATGCTCCCTTAATGCCCACGCACGCAATGTGTCCCCCAGCAGGATGCATCCCGCTGGATCCCGGGAGTGCTAGGGCTCCCCAGTTGCCAGCTTCCAGCTTCCAGCTCCCTTCTCCCAGTTCTCGGTTAGCCGATAAGCTGGCGCTATCAGCGCCTTACATCCGCGCGTGTCTTGGCGATGGGATTCGCCCTCGCCTTCTGCCATCCCGCTTCTGGTTCCTGCATCCCGCTTCCTGCATCCGCTTCCGCTGCATCTGCCGGAGCTTGCTATCCTGTTTTTAGCCAGATTTACAACCATGCGAACGAACTCCTTGAATTCCACTGCGGCACTGAGAGAGAAAAGGCACTAGTTAAACTCGAAAATGTAAGGAAAATGTCTAGTGATTTGAAATTTCTAATTAAACTGTCTCAAAGTATGCTTTAAATTAATGTTTTTCGACCTTTTTCTAATAAAAGAAAGATGTTTAAAGTTAATCTTACTTAATTACTTGTATGGCCTCAAAAAGTAATAAAATAAGTAATAAATAGTGAAATATATTATGAAAAAATATAAAATTAATTAAAGAATTACATTCTTAACAAGTCTGATTAATAATAAAATATATAAAGGGTTTAATCTCTAATTTAGTTGAATTTCTGCCAAAAAAATTGTCGAAATCTTTAAAAATGTACTTAATTATACAAAATCCAACTCCAATTTTGGGGAAACATTTTTCCTCACTGCCAAAGCGAGCTTGTGTGTTTATCTGCGGCCTCGCCGGAAAGTGAAACGCTTATGAAAGCGTCCGGCTGCCACAGCCACCCTACTCTGCAGTCTGACCTTCTTCGGAGCATTTGCCATGCAAAATTTAATATAAGCCTGTGAGCGCTCTCGGCTCCCTGCTAATTTCCAGGCTGAAGAATGCTCGAGACCATCTAATGCAGGCCCGGATCCGAGTCCAAGTCCCAGAAACAAGTACGAGAATGTGTGGAAATCCTCTTTGCCAGATGCTAGTGCTAGTGCTTCGAAAAAGATAAACAATGAAGTCTTGACCTAGTTGAGAGTGGCTTTTTGCACTGCCCTTTGTCATCATCATCCAGCTTGGGTGGTGCCAAGTCCACCAACTTTACATACAAAAACGGACGCTTACCGAAATTGAGACAGCAGGCCGAGAGGGGAGTTACGTGATGGGGCGAGCTAACCCGATACATTTTCCTTAAATTTTTTGTTTCCATTTTTTTGGTAATTCTTTCTTACTTTTCCTTTTTTTTTGGGTTTCGTGATATGGGGCAAAGTGCAGTCAGACAGTCATTGGATCATTTGTCTTGGCATTGTTGCTTTTTTTTTCCTCCAGATTTCTTTTTCGGACATTTTTTCCCCATACTTCGTTTTTTTTTTTGTCAAGGGTTGGAGGACAATGCGGGCTTTTCAGGCATTTGGGTTCAAAGGGTCTCAGGCGCAGGAAGGATGTAATATTGTAGATGCTACGTATTACACACTTATTACGAATTTCTTTTAGGGCCTTTATTCATTTTGTTTTATTTTACTTTGGGGGAGAGACTAAATAAAGGTGATTTAATTGTGTGACCCAATCAAGGAAAGTTTTGCAATAGGAATGCGGAGTGGAGTTGATGATCTTTAATTTTTGTACCCTCTTTTAATTCATTTTCAAGGAATTTAATTTATCTTTGAGGAAGTATATCTCTTTTAAAGTACTAAAATTTGCATTTACTAACTTAAAGGCATAATCCTTGACGTCATCTTACCTTTACCTTTTTAGCTTGCATCCAAATAGTTCAATTTAAATAAAGTATTTTAATATACCTGATAAAATCCGAGGAACTTCACTTTTAGTGCCAATTATCTCAAAATGTTTTCATTAACTCCTTGGATATGCTTTAGCCATAGCTGTAGGGTGCAACAGTTCCTGCTGACCGCCAAAGCTTAAAGCATTTTCACCCAAAATGACGCTCTCGAATTCCACACACACACCGATACACAGTACACACACACAGGCCCACATTTTCCTGGCAGGGAGTACAAGAAAAAAAGAAGAAGTAAGAAAAAAAATAGCGAAAGCAAACAGAATCACTGCCCCCTGACTGGAGCTGAATGTTCAGAGAAAATGAAGGTGTCAAAATGACAAGCAGAGACAGCAAAAAGAAACGAAGGATGCACACACACATACACATATACGAACACAACAGAGACAGGTGCACAGGAAAAAATTATATTTTATTTGGATATAAAATTAAAAATAATGTTCAAGCATTTACAGGGAAATTTCTAAGGATTTTAAATCTGTTGGTATGGTGTCCAAAAGTATGCAATGATATGCGCCGTAATATTAATAAAAATATAATTTCTATTGTATTTAACTTAAGAGCAGTGGCGGATCCACGGGGGGGGAAATTAGGAAATTTCCCCCCCCTTGGAACCACAGAACCTGAAAATTTTACTTGTTTGCTAGAAAAATATTCTCTGCAATAAAAAAATGAAAATACAACAGTGACACTCTTCTCACCAAATACGCTATGGAAATCACAACAAGATACTATCATAAATTGCATTATATGACCTGTCTAAACTTATTTAACCCTTTTCTGGGCGACTCACAGCGGAAGTACTAAATTCTGAATTGAGAAAGAGTCGAAGTCTTGAGTACAGTATGAGACATATATGCCCGCAGAGATATCGAACCAATGGGTTCGATAGTCGCAAGCGGCATCATGTCTATATGTTTTTCGTAGTTCGTAGTGTCACCTAGCGTCAGTTGACACCACGAACCAGAAGAAAAACGAGGTTCCTCGTGCAGTGACGCACAGTCCACCTAAACATGATAAAGGCATTGACAATTCTGGCAGCGAAACACCGTCTTCTTCCAAAAACTCCGACATTGCGCAAGTTTCTACCATTGCTGTAAACATTTCCAATGATGTTGGTAATTTCGTGGGACAAAAAATTGACGATCACGTGAAACAAATTTTGCTTGAAAATCCTTGGACTCCTCCAAAAAATTATACTTTCCCATTTTCATCGAGAGTTGTTTCTGGCAAAGAAATAAAACACTACGTCTCTTCCAAACACTTGGATTCTCATGCAGAGTGGCTCGTACTATCTGACGTGGGGAAAGGGGTATTCTGCAAATATTGTCCATGGTTTACGCCTCGAAATCAAGGAGGTTATCGGGGGAATACTCCGCTTTCGGTACTTGTCACGCAGCCGTTGACTGATTTCAAAAATTTGGTTGGGATCAAGAGTGTGTTAGAAATTCATTCTCAAAATATGTACCATAAGAATGCAATGGCAACTGGGAAGGACTTCGTGAGAGACTATCACAATCCACAACGAAGCGTCCGTAATCTTCTCGACGAAAACCATCTTTCGCAAACGCAAGAGAACAGAAAACGACTTATCCCCATTGTGAAAACGGTCATTTTTTGCGGAAAGCAGAATATTCCACTTCGTGGGCATAAAGATGACGGATATATTGGATAATTTTTGTTTTATAATTTGTACTGTATTTCTCTCGCAATAATAAGTTTGAGCCCCAAATCGAAGAATAAGTTAAATTTCCCCCCCCAAGAATCGTCTCTGGATCCGCCACTGTTAAGAGTATTTATGATTATTGAATTGACCGAGGTAAGCTTGATTCTCTATGCCAAAAATATAAAGATCTAGCTAGAGACAAGGCTTGGATATACAGCTGAGTACTCTTTTGCTGACCGACCTTAATAATTAGCGTGGTATTAATGGTGCCTACAACCCCAACTCGCAAGCCAGCAAATTTCGCTGACCGGCCTCTGCTGACACACGTAAAAAATCTTTAAAATTTTAAATTTCTGAATATATCTAGTTTTTAGTTTCTTAGTTTCTTAGAGATTTTCCAAATATGCGTATTCCCTAAAGTTATTTTATGGAAAAATTTCTAAAATAATTCAGAAAACTAATACTAATAAATATTTATAAATAAATTTTAAAATGTATATTATTTTTTTCCCGTGTCCCAGAGAAGTGGGCTGGACGTGCGATGGATGGATGGCTGCCTTCCTGCCCGCCCTTTTTAGCCCCTTCCGCCATCGTCCCGCCCCAATCTCTCCGCCTGTTAGACCGGCTAACTGTGTAAATGGCAAAGCGACAGCAGCATTTGCTAACTTTGCTGCAGCAGCACCAGCAACAAAGACAACAAAAAGGGGGACAGCAACAGCAACATTGACTGCAACAACAAAAGCAACGGATACTACATAAATGTATCTATATCTATCTAAGCGATGGCCGTGCATTGTATTGCAGTTACGTGCTCGATGGTCCAGCAAAATGGCGAATCGAAAAAAAATCTCTGAAACAAAATCAACAAAGAAGCAGCCAGCACAGCAGGCGGTTCTTTTCCTTGGAAAATCTTGAATACACTTTTCTTATAAACATGAGAAAAGCGTCGCTGCAACTAGTTCTAAAAATAGTAGAAAATGCATGGAAAATAAATGAGAGAAATGCAAGTGCGGTTGCTTAAGAGAAACTTTGACAGGTTAATGTTTAAATTTATTAGAGAAATACTTTAAGTTTGAGTCATTGAACAGAAATGAATAAAAGAATAAATGGTTTTAAATTGGAAAATACTCTGAAGTCGATAGGAATTTTAGGTATTAGGCTATGCTGGCTAAAAAATAATATATAAGAAATTTAATGTGATTTAATATGTATGATATGATTAAATTTAAAGGTTCTAAATTAAGCCTTCTAAAAACCAACACAGAGCCACATAAACAACCAAAATACATTATTAAAAAACTGAAATCAAGCCTCTTAAGCCCGCTTATTCACATATCAATATCTTCTTACCAGTTCTCAGCCCTTAATTAGTTCGCTTGCCTTTTAACTTCTTGCCATCCGTGGGGATATGTCAACAAGTTATCTAATTAAACAGCCAAAATCCCTTAAGTTAGGGCATTGAGTGCTCGATGAAGCCAACACAAACGGCTTAAAGACTTTGGCAATGCCAACTGCTTACTCACTTGCCAAAAGCGCAAAGCGGATTTAACTTGTAGCGAAACTTTAAATGAGTTCAAGTAGATTTTGGGCGCACATCTAACTCCATCAGCGTCTCGTCCTCGTCCTTATCCTTATCCAGCCACGCCCCCTTGATGACTGTACTGTTGGCGCTGATGAAGCATAATGATGATGGCTTCTCGCCTGATTGATTGATTGATAGCCCAAGATCGGGGCGGCGCGGAGGAGCTGCCTCAATTTGCACTTGAAACTTAAGCACGGCCGCCCGCAAATGATTTTCTAACAAGAAGAAATTCAGATTGCTCATACGCCGCGTCAGCCGTCGTCGTGCCGCGGCTAATTTTAGACGAACGATGCACATTGCATATTGCACCTCTATTTCGGCTCCCCCGCTCTATATGACCAATTAATTTCGTTCAAATAATTATGAATGTTTGAATTTTTTGTACAGAATATTTGTACATGCAGTGAGAGAAAATATTGAGCGAAAGATTTAAACTAATGGGATTTTAAATGGCTCTAGGAAATGCCATGAATATTTTCATAGTTAGAATAGAAATGATTGCATTTCTGAAATAAATATTTTAGAAACACTTACAGAAAAATGTACAAAAGAAAGTATTCAATTGGGAATTATAAACAAAATGTTTAATTAGCGTTTGGGTATTATAAACCAAATTTAAAATTTAAATTTAAATGATTAGGGATAAACTAGCTCTTAGATAGGATCAGTTAGCTGACCCATTATCCTTACATTTTATTAATAGTTTTATAAATATTTTTTCTGAGTGCCTTATTGCGGGTAAGATCGTTTTTTATGACGGCCATGAGCCGGAAGTGTAAGCTAAAAATTTTCCGAACGGACAGTGCCAGTGGCACGCGGTGCCCGCTCTCTCGGTGGAGACGCCAGTTGCAGTCGGGATGGATCAGTGGACGGGTGTGCACCGGGCGTTCGTCATACGGGCCTACTACAAGAGCAACGACTCCATCAGCACCGCTCAGCGGCTTTTTAAGAAGCAGTTCAGCATTTACCAGACGCCGCCGACGAATGTAATCAAGTCCTGGCTGAGGCACTTCGAGAGCACGGGATCCTCGCAGGGCGGCTGCGGGGGCTATACGCGATCTTCTCTGCCAGTAAGTGTCGACATATTAATACATTCTGGATGTGTCACGAAATATCTAGAGAAAAATCGGTGTTGGAATTTTTAAGAATTTATTTCGGTCAAAGGATAAATAATTTGCTCCTATTATGTTTTAAAATTATTAAGCATTTTTGAAATGCCCATAAGAAGGATTTAATTGAAGAAAATTCTGTAAGACTTAAAGCCTAAAAAGGAAAATAAATACATTAATAAATAAAGTATATGTCTCGAGATATAAATGTCGGAAAATATAATAAATATAAATATAAAGGTTTCAGATTTGTTAAGCAATTAATTATGTTTATTAAAAATTATAACAATAAAATAAATTGTAGTTTGTCAGGTAATATTGAAATTGAAATAGTACTGAAAAAGTACATCCTTTAATCTTTCAAGATTTTTTTATGGTTTAAAATTAATATTCAATAAGAAAATGTAATATTTAAATTGTTTGTGGACTTTTAATATAAATATTACAATTTTACACACTAAAAATAAAGCTTTTATGTGTAAATCTTTAAAAGTATGCCATTCTTGCTCTCTTTACACAAGTTCTTTATAGTTTCCACATGTTTATGGTTTTAGTTTTTCCATTAATAGTTTATGGAGACGAACATACTTTGTTAGAACTAAAAGTTTAAAGTGACTTAAATTCAATATAAACTAAAATACACTTAAAAATAGTTCCTTAGGTAGTTCCTTATATGTTATATATATATTAATTGGCTGGTTAATACCAATTTATTCAAGTCTCTTGACCGCATCTACATTATATAATTAATGTTATTTTCTTTCCAGCAAATTTTCTGCACCATTTGCAATCAATGCCTAAGCAACGAGAAAAACTTTAGCTCCGTGAAGTGAATACGATGCACATGGCCTATAAGTTAATCTGTTTATCGCATATAAGTTAGTGTGTATGGCTCGCAAATAAATCTCTTGGCTAATTAACAAGCTTGCCAAATCAACGGCATCTGCCTGCCCGATGGTTGGCTGGCGCTGTCTTGACCCACTTGCTCTTGTTTGCATTTCTGAAAAGTGAAAAATGTATATACGCAAAACGAAAATCAGAAATTCTTTTGAGCAAGTGTGTCATGAAATTGCCATTCGTTTCTGCTCTATATACCTGGGCAGACAACACGTACATATTTCCAAATATATATCCAAGTGTACCTGCGCGAGTGTCGAGTACATATCCGAGCACAAATTGGTAAGAAATCCAGCGCGATTAAATGGCAATTCATTGCCTCCAATCCTCCCGCCTCATTAGGTCCTGACTCTGCAAATTTTTCAAGCTCAATATGTCCCTGTGGTCGCAGCTGAAGCCGCTGGAGTGGTGTCGAGGGGTCTACGGTGACCACAACTCCTGGTCATTCGTCAAGTGTTCGGTGGCCTTTTGTGCCGGAGTGCTTCTGATTCGCAGCCTGGAAGGTAAATTGCCCGACAGCGGCTTGGTTCCCAATGTTTAGGCCTATACCCATCGAGACTGTGGTGACAATGTTGGTTAACCATTCAAATTAAGGCTGAAAAGATAAAGCCAGACTGAATAAGCGAGTCCAGACTTCTTGCCATGGAATTTAATGTGTTTTTTTCTGTTAATTTCAAGCAAATTAAAATTTAAAAAGAATTTAACATTTTTATAGGGAATTCTTTGGGGCTTCTAGGGCTATAAATTGAACGAATTTTACGACTTTGTATTTCATTCTGATTAAATTATAAATTTGAGAAATAAAATGAAGTTCAAGGAATCGTAACACATTTATTTTTAAAAGTTTTGACTTCTGTTTAACCTGTTTGAAATGGCTTTAAATTGATAAGTTAATTATATACAATTATATACAGATCATCATTCGAAGTCTTATCCATTTTAAAAGTAAATAAAGGGGAATATTTGAATAATAATTGTAGAACTTTTTATTTAACTTTCTTAAAATAAATATTAAAAAAAAAATTTTATTCATTATTTAATTGGATTTTATTTAAGGAGGCAGCTTGAAATAGGATGAAGTGTAGTTATATAACTTGAAAAGTTAAAGAAATCCATAGAAAAATAACCAACATATTTTAAATCCTATCCAGACCCTTTTTAGCATAATTTATTCTTTGAAAACTTCACATTTCTATGCCATAATCTGTGTTCATGTGTCCCAATGCCACTTCATCATATCCTGTTGGCTTCTGGCCCTTCATGTGGTTTATGGGACATGCCAGACTCCGCTCTCCACTCCTCGTGACCAATCAAAACCTCAGTTGTCAGCTTTCGGCAAGAAGTAAATCTCATATTAACCATTTCCCAGGATGCCAGGTCCCCGTCGTCCCTCGTTCACCGTGTTTACTTTGACGCCCTGCCGAAAATGTCCACTTTAAGGGGATATCATCGGGCTGTCATGTTATTTGGAGTAAAAAACCATGTGTGTGTGGCGGAGGCCTGATGACAGGCATCCTGGAGCTGGATGATTCCCCGAAATGATTTTTGGCCACCCTGCCATCCTGCTGGGAGATTACAATCGGAAAATGCGCATAAGGTTTTACATTCTGAGACGAGCAGCATGGCATTAGTTTGAGATATGTGGCAGCAACGCCTCCGGACTCGCGACGGCAGAAAAAAAATAAAATAAAATTAGGAGGCGCTTTTAGCCATAAACATAAAAATTGTTCCTGCAGCAGCTTCGAGGGGGCCGTCCTTAGCCAGCAGCGATTCCTTGGCATAATAATTTCGAAATGACAGGTAATTTGGAAGCAGCAACAGGAACGGGAACGGGAAGTGGCAGCGGCATCGCGATGGAGAGCGAGGACCAGGGGATCGTGTGAAGTGCGAGTACCAAATGGGAAAATGATGCGGGTTTATTAAGTATCGTTACTCAAAACGAAAACCCGCCCAGATACCCCAAACGAAATCCCTCGCAACAAATTTATGATGCGCCGTTTCCAAAAGACGTACCGCAGCAGCAGCAGCAGCAGTAGAAGAGAAAAAAAAACTGCAGAAAAATGTGTATTGTAAATATGCTCGAGATGTAATAGTGGGGGGCACCTGCCCCTCAGTGATTTAAGCTCGGAAAAAATGCTGCCGCACATGAACATGCAACTAATGAGCTGAGTTATTTCAGCGAGGTGAAGGCGTCGAGCAGTTACCTGGTCTCTGGGACACGCTACAGGGATCTGGGCTCCTCCTGTCCGGGTGGTTTAAACTCTAATTGAAATTTAGATAGCTGCTACGTGCGCCAGGTGTCAGGGCAGGTGATGAGCAAACGGCCGGAGCGGAGAGGAATGTGTGTGGAAATTGGCCTCGGAATGCCAAAGGATCAAATTCCAAGACCCGAAATATTTACAAGGGAACAGGACAAGCGTCTAAGTAAAGAGGTTGAGTACAATTTAACTAAGGACTGACACTTTATAATCGCATATATTTGGGGAAATTCATTAAAGTCAAACGTTCATAGAAGAAAATTTCAAAAATTGAATTACAGTGGAATCCGGTTATAGCGACTTTCAAGGGACCGACGATTTTACGTCGTTATACCCGGAAGACGCACTAGCCGAAAGGAGAAAACGAAAATTTGGTTTGTTTATTTTATGGTTGCCATGTTCGTAATAGGTTTTAAAATAAAACCAATTAATTTTTTAATCAAAACAAAAAATTTAATAAATTTAATTTAATAACATGAAGTTTTCATGGGTTATTCATAATAACTCGTATACATATATTGCATATTATTCATAAGTATAGTATAATAAGATTAATTTTTATATTTTATTTTTTTATTTATTCTTAATTTAAGTAATCTGTGATTTTGGATTGTTGGGTTTTTGTCATATAAAAGTCATAATAAAGTCGCGCACAGCATTATTTAAACAAGAAATTTTGTGCGTTAAACTCTCGTCATTAAAAGTTGAATGGACAAATCTATTCATAATTTCTGCAGCCTTAAATGCCTCCATAACGCTAGGTGCTGACATTTCATTTTGATCTTCGACGTTGTCATTGCTGTCTGTTCGTCATCTAAAATATTTTGAACACTACTGTCCACGGAAACCGAGTTCTTTCTCTGAAATCGGTAGCTGATTTTTCAGAACTCTTCCCCAAACCGATAAAGGAATGTCATCACCGATTTCAATATCATTTGAGAATGAGCTGTTGGGACCATCTAAATTTTCTTCAGTATTTTTTTTTCGGAACGTCGCAATAGCCGGTTGAATTGTGAAAAATCTCGTCGGCATAAGCGGTTTGTCGCTAAAAGCGGAAACGTACTAAGCGGAGGCCCTTTCATATAAGTTTGTATGGGGACCAACCAAGCCATTGAGTTTTCGTCGCAATAGCCGGACGGGCGCTATAAGCAGAGTCGGTATAACCGGATTCTACTGTAGTTAGATTTTTAATTTAACTTATTAAGACTTTAAACTTGAATAAAAGAAATGGTTAATTACAAAAACCTCAACAAAAAAAAATTTGGAAAAATGAGTATTTACCTGGTTCTTGACTTTTGTTCAAAATTAAATTTAATTCAAATTTAACAGAATTGTTGGATAAGTTAAGATTAAGACTAAATACTATTACTTTATGATAGATTAAATATTTTAGCCAGAACGCTCATATCAGACGCTCAATCAATGTTAGATAAGGTGGCAACGCCCACTTGATTCTGTCAGACGATCGGAACAAGTGGGCAGTCCGGCTGTCAGGCGATCGGGACAAGTGGACAGCCCGGCTGTCAGACAGCTGTTCATTGACAGGCAAAGCTCAATCGTAACCGGAAATTAAAATATAAAATCGATCAAAATTGAATAAACAAATTAACTTATTTACTGATTAATTGCCTAACAATACATATTCTTTTAGAAACCACGTTCTAGTTACTAAACTTACTCAAAGTCAGAGCCAGCTTAAAATTTAGCACTGCGAAGTCTCCTTGTCTCACTTAATACCAGTAAAAGTTTAATGGGAGCGTCTGTTATCATTTCCTGTGCTTAATTTTTCTCCACTTAATCACTCACTATATACCTCCGTTATAAAATACCTCAATTATATACGAATATTCCCCAAAGGAAAGCCAGTCTCGAGCATCTAGATTATGTTTATCAGTCGGTGGTCTTGTGTGTGCTTGAGTATCCGGCATCACATCGGCCATATTTCATTATAGAGAGCCTTGCAGCTCGTTTAACATTTGGCTATTAAAAATGGCGCCATTGATGCGAATATTTATTGTAGCCGGGCTTTTTCATAATGTTGGATTATCTAGGCACATGTCTTGCTGGGATTTATGGGGCCAGGACTCGCATACGAGACAGAGAGGGATAGAGGCGGGGCGAAGGCCAAGAGTCAGCTTTAAGCCGTAAGGAAATTGAAATCTTAAGCTTTATTGTTTCACTGGCCCCTCTTGCTGGCTTGTTCCAGAATCTGTGTGTGTGTGTGGGAATCCCCTCGGCGCGACGCATGCAAAGTGAAGCGGAAAAGTGAATAAAACTGCAGCAAAAGCAATTTTCATAAATATTTAATGGATAATGGCGAAAATAAGCGCAAGGAGGACGGCACAGCGGAATGATGAGAGGGCAGGGAAATGGCCGGCAATGTACATGTGTCTGTTTCCCCCCTCCAGCCGGCTTTTCCCACTTTTCCGCCCCATCTCTCCACTGGCGATGTATTGTTATGTTTGTGTAGATATACGACTCCCATACAGACACACCACACCATCTCCCCGCCACATTGATATGTCAGCATATGTGTGCGAATCTCGGCTTTTAGTTTCGGCCCAAGGCCCAGCGATTCTCATTAAAATAATACAAAAAACCAAAAATGAATGGAGCAAAGCTGCTCGACTTGCATATTTACCATTGATTCTGTCACGCGAAAAAGCAATTACACTCGGGCTGTTTATTTTTATTTTCAGCGATTCCGCTTGATATCTGTGGGCTTAGGATACACTATAGGATCTTTGGTATATTTAGAAAGGATTGAATTAAGGTGTAAGAGAAACTGAAAAAAAATTGATATGTAAAAGCTCCTCTCCTTCGTTAAGTCTTAAGAAAAATGCTTAACTTTAGGTAAAATAATTTTAATATAATTCTTAATTTGAAGAAACTAGTTTATTTATGTAAAAATTAATTAAATAAATACTTAAAAAAGTAAATAAATGTTATAAATTAAATAAATGTAGTAAATTAAACAAATGTAAGAAGTTAAATGTGTTATAACAGCCTTAATAAGAGTTTTTATATATGTTGAGATATGACACTATCTTCTATATTTATGTTAAGGTTTGTTATATTATTTCCAATGGTATAGCTAGAAAAACTTTTCTGTACCTAATGAAATAAATTTATTATTTAAATTTAAGACCTAACGGAAAAAGTTTTTAAAAATAAACAAAAATATTTTTTCTTTATATTTTAAATAGTTTTTTATAAATACGATTGCTACAAGATATGTTTGTATTTTAAATATTTTTTAAAATATTTATAATGAAAGCTTTATAGGTGAAATACACTTTTGTTACCATAACCTGACAAGTACTGATATAATTGCTTAAAATGAATGTAATTAAATTAGGCTAATTTATTGATTTCCTTAAATTAATATACAATTTCATCTACTGAAAAGCCCCGACACTCTCATGGTTAGAAGATACCCCTAACGCCTACCAATTACAGCGCATGGAAAAGCCGAGAAAATGAGAGGAAAATTCGCGCGAAGTGGAGCAGCCGCCGAGCGGCGAGTGCGCCCTTTGTCTTTTGCCTGCCTGCTGCTCCTGCCAGCTAGTGTTCGCTCGCTCCTTTCTGTTGGTCCTGCTCGTCGTCGCTGGAGTCCTTCAAGTGTGCCCATTACAGACGGCAGAAATCATAACAATAAAAGTGTGACGGGGCAGGAGATTCGGGGGTATTGGGGCTTGGGGGTTGGCGCCTCTCTCTTACTTAATCGATGATGATGAATAATTGATTTGCTGCGATGCGCCCAAGCATGGAAATGAAAATGTCGGTGCATGCGGAGAGCGGCTTTCTGTTTCTGTCCCTGTTTCTGTTCAAGTTTCGGTTTCAGTCGTCCTCCTGTGTCTGTGTGCCCGTGTCCGTGTGTATCGTGTGTAACGAATGGCAAATTTCAGGAAGCGGAAATGGCAATTGCAAGCGATGGGAAAAAGGGAAAAGGCGGCAGGCGGCAGGCGGCGGGCAAAGGAAAGACAACGGCTGAGGCAAATGTGCGCTAAATGAAATGCCAACACAGCAACACGGCCGTGCAAAAGCGGAAATAGCAAATGCGAATGACGCTGGATTGTTGGACGCTTCGCTGGGCCAGAGGGGGCAGGTGAAAGGCGGTTCGGATCGGTTCAGCAGGACAGGTGCCAAGACACACAATTTGCCGGTATTTAAATTTTATTTCGAGTCCTGTTTAAGGGCGACGGGAAGCAAACACACAAATGGAAGTGGAATGCGGTGAATGGTATAGCTCCTCATATTGCCTATCAATAATGGATCCCAGATGAACTTCCCCTATTACATTTCAGATAAAAACCAAGCGAGCAGGCTGCCGTAAATCATAAATAGGAAAATCATTAGTATTGCTTATTGGGCGGCCTTTTAGGTGTTTTTGAAAGAAATTTATAAATATTAAATGCTTTAGTTCTATATTTAAAGAATCCTAATTAAAGGTTTTTTTATTAAAATAATTTTGACATTCTTATTATTATATTTTGGATTTATATTAAAGCTATAAGCTTGTACTGACAGAAAATAATAGAAAAAGAGGCGAAAATATATGGCTAATAATTCGAGTAAACAATTGTTTTATTTTAAAGAAAAGTCAGACAGATTATAATCAATAATTATTGATAAAGCCGCGTACCTAATTATATTATTATATTATATTATTATTATATTATTATATTATCTTGGGGTCACCCAGATATTACTAATTTAAATAATAATAATTTAATGTTATGTACATTTTTAGTATTTATGTATAGCAACATCTTCCTTTTAAATGTGAAGAGTTCTAGCTAACTTAAGGTCATAATCAAAGCTCGATTTAGTTAAATATTATTATTATTATTATTTTTTTAATATATTGCTTTTTTATAAAATTTAAAAAGACCTCTTTAATTAGCAATCAACAAGGTATTTTCATAAACTGCTGCTTCTCACTTCGCCAATTTCTATTTATTTGCTTGAAAATTCTTTATTAAACAAATAAAAATATAAAGAGATTTTCTGAGCTGTGCATTTTTGTTTAAACAATAAATATAAATTTATATGTTTAATTAAGACTCAACAAACTTTTCTCCCGTTGCATTTTAGATAGCCCAGAGTAAATGTTTTTCGAAAATAAAGCAACTAGGCAACACTTTATATTTATTGCCTTGACTTTAGCTCTTCTATCCTGTGTTTTATAGCAATTTCAATTAAGAACAAACCTGATCAGCATGAAAGAAAAAACGACAAAAAAAGGCGAAAAACCAATTTAATAGTTTTCTTTATTTCCTCTTTTGCCTGAAACCAGATTCTGGCACTCTTTATTCTCTTTCGTTTGACACTGCAATGGCAATTTGAAGGATTTATTCCATCCTCGCAGGCTATTTAAAAATATAATCTTATTGAATATTTAAATGGTGGCCGAGATTTGCTAGGAGAAAAACTGGACTACGATTGGAGAGCCTGCGGCTTCTGCGACTGCTGTCTGACTGCCTGTCAGCCTGGCACAAAATTAGATTTAAATATTTTGGCATTTTCCATCAATTTTCATATAATGCAGCCTAGCCAGGCAGCCAACGGTTCAGATGCAGGTCCTGTTGCATGGAGGAATGCTGATAGTGAGTGGGATTCGGCTGTGGCAAGTCATCGTGGGTTGGGGGGCAGAGGCACACTCCCACACACACACGACCACACATGCTCAATCATTTATGCAGCAATCAGTGCTGACGTCTTTTCCACACGTACGATTACCGGCATAGAGATCCTGGCCCTACTCTCGGTTATGTGGAGCATATTGGGAGTCTGGGAGTCGTCGAGCTTGGCTCGGAATCGGGAGCGGATGCGGATGCGGAATTGGAATTGGAATTGAGTGCGGGTTAACAATGAGCGGAGGCGGCCGAGATTGTGGCTGCCGTTGAATTTCTTGAATTTAAATCAATGGGACATGCGTTCACTCTGCGTATGAGTAATATTGCTCGAACCTGCATGTGTGTACCTGATGAGCCTGTAAAGAGATTTTCACCTAAATAAAGACTAAGCGATTTCATGTTATGGCGTAATATTGATGGTGATGAGTCTCTAGAGCTTATAACGAATTTTCTTGTACTAATAAGTTGAGAAATATTATTGGTGATGCGCCAGGAAGGTTATTAAAGAAGGTATATTTTATTTGAATAAAATTATGGCTTATAACATTTTTTCCTGTTATAAATGTTTCCTTCGAAGCCTTATTTTTAATGTACATCCCTTTTAAAATATTAAAACTAAGCCCCTTTTAATGACTTTATGTTGTTCTAACTAACATTCTTAGTCTTTATGCGAATAAAACCCTTAACTCTCATTAGATTATATATTATTTACAGCAAATAAAAAATTTAAATAACAACAGCTAGGTTCTTAACAACTTATCCAATTAAACTAACATTTATCGCTTTTCCCAAAAGAATCACTAAACCAATAATCCTGAAAATCCTGGAATTATTCCTCGCCGCTCGTAGAGTACAATTGCGCAAAAAAGCGCCATGGCATGATTTGAAGGTCGAAATCAAATTAAGTCAAGTGAATAAATTGACTTTTAGTGCATATCGAATTCGCAAAAAAGCGCAGCCAAAAATAAAAGTGATTGTAGGAAAAAATGCGTTGAACAAATAATCCGAAAGCGAGTCCATAGAAACTCATCGCGTTCACGGAGCGATATCTGTTGCAACAGGATGGAGAGGCAGTCAGTTGTGACTAACTAAAATAAACTGAAAAGTATACTCTTATATTTAAATGTATGTTTTTTTTTTCGAGCTAGGGAATTGAGTGCGAAAATGAAAACCTAAATGTAGGAGAACTTATGTTGAATTCTGATAACTATATTGGTCACTATAAGGTGCTAAAGAGGTGACTGAAAATCGTAGGACATAGTTGAGGCTATGAAAGGGTGTCATTAATTTTATATAATTAGTTTAATAAAATAATAATGGCTTATTAATATTAAAAAAAAAAAAAAAATTGTTTTATTAATCTGAAACCAGAGAATACGATATTTGAGCTTTAATTAAATTTAATAAACTCTTTAAACTCCAAGAAATATAATTACTTATCAGTGAACAAAAAAGGTAAGCTATAAAGCTACAAATGAACTAAAATTATCTTAAATATAATATAATATTTTAATTCAAATTTAATTTCAAAAGATAATTGCGAAATATAAGACGTTTTCTTTAACCCAAAACTCTGTGCAATTAAGCGATAGCAAGATTTCCCCTTTAATAAGATAAATTTAAAATCTTAAATGCAATTTATCCTTGGCAAGCCTTACTTCCGAGATTGGCTCCTTCGCCATCGCATCCTGCGTTCGCATCTGCCACTCCTGGCCAGGACTGGACGTCTTCCCGATTCCTTTCCCTTTCCGTGCGCTCACCTGTCACTGGCAGCCCTCTGGCCGCTTCATCTTCATTCCCCGTCCATGAATAATCCGTGCGACACTTGCGTTTTATGGCTTTGCATAGTTAGGAGCTGTTACGGGAGGGAGGGAGTCAAGTCTCCTCCCTCTCTCTACCTGGTCAGCATGCCCAGGCGCTTGCTCTTAGCCAGCGTTTAGCTGGACCTGGGGAGCTGCAGATGGAGCTTCACTGAGAGAAGGGGAATCCCTTTATTTTATATATATTTAAAAGCAAAAAGCAAGATAGTTTTATAGGTTTATAAATTAAGAATTAAATGTATTATCTTAAGTAAAGTAAAATCTCACAAAATCTAAAATTTCTATATTTATTCAATCCTAATTTATAATATTTTTTAAAACATTTGTAGCCCTTATTTTTTGTGCGTGCTCTGTGAGCTAGGAAACGGAGCAGGAAGCCAACAACAGGTTGCGTGCCAATGCAGTTTTTCATTGCGAAACGTCGGCGCTGATAGCGAGTGTAATTATTATGCTGGACTGCGGGTATGTTTGCTCCTCCCCCCCCTCTCCTCCGGGAGGAGATACCAAAGGACGAGAGTGCTCCCATTGCTGGTCCTGTTTAGCCATTCCTCTTCCACTCTCGGACCCATAAACGCCTCTAGTTATGCAATAAATAAAATGCAATTGTTGCGCCACGAAAGGGAGCGGTGTGGGGTGGCTTTATGGCTCTGGGCTTTGCCGCCATGTTTGTGAACAATTGCAAGATGGCGCCCCGCATCCGTTATGGCCAAACATCCAATCCAAAGCGCACACACTTTCGCCGCTATTGTTGTTGCTGTTGCTGCTGCTGGGTGTCTGCTACACTTCCGGTTTTGGAAAAGTTGTCGCGATGTTCGCGTTTTGGAGCCCTACTTCCGCTTTCCACTGTTCCCCCTGTTGTCTCTGGCTTATTTAGCTTTGCTTTAATTTGACAAAAAACATCGCCAGTAAGCTCTGGTGAAAGGTCAAGAGGTCGGAGGCGGCAGCATAAATAATGCAGGGAACAACGAAAAGCGACAAAGTTGCAGAGACTTTAGCTAACCGGCTTCTGGCCAGGAGACTCACTTGGCCTGCATAGAAATTGCAGTTTACAGTTGCTAATTGAGTGTGCCGACGAGTCTGTGCAGGTGGCCTAATGTAGGTAATTAGTGCGGGCGACTTGGCCAAAAAGATTCCCGAACAAAGTTGCCCCGGACGACAGACAGGCTTTTGTCAATTGCATAAGTTGTCGTCCTCGCTGTGGGCAGGGGCGGAAATAAATTCTAAAGATTGTGTAATAAAATTGTACACCAAGGGAGGATGTCGAGGTTAAGCTCAAAACAATTAGAGTAATCCTTTAATTGTTGCTTTGCGGGACTATAAAAGATTAGGAGGGGTAGGGAAGATGCCTATTGTTTTAGTGAATATGGTGATCCAGGCGGAATAAAAAAAAAATGCTAAATCAAATTGGTAATTTACATTTTATTTAAAATTGGAAGGTCTAAAATAACTAGGTCCGTGTTATTATTTTTCAACAGATTAAGTACGAAATATTTGATTAAAAAGTTAATTATACTGGCTTATACATAAATATAATTAAAATATTAAATATATTCTAATACTAAAATAATATAAATTCTATTTAAATATTGTCTTAGTATTTATCAATATTTTTATTTACATTTTCCAGGCTACCTTTATAACCTAAAACCAAATAAACCTAATATATATCCTTTTAAGATTATGAGAATGCAAGCGAAATTTAAATTTCCACAATATTTAAATTACTATTAATAATTTTAATTCATATTTATCAGTGTATTAAGAAAATTAAATTTATGCGGTAAATTGCCTATATTTCGTAAAGTTACACAGGAATAATAGGGATTACCTTACGTACTGCCCATTAGAAAACTTTAAAGCTGAAGTTTTATTCTTACTAAAATTATGTCATTAAAACTAATCAAGAATCATATAATTCTAGAGTAATATTCTTTATTTATTTATTTAATATTCTTTATTTATAATATATTTTATTAAAGAACTCTTATTGATTAGGCACTCGTCAGCTGACCAATATATCCTCAAATAAGCTTGAGTCTTTATATTCAAAATAAATCTGCTTAATTGGGCTTAGGTTAAGGCTTGATTTAATCTAAAATCCATTCAATTTTTCACATGGAAATTGCAAACTGTCTAACAAATACCATTTACTCTGGTAGAAGGTGGAAAAACCTTTCTGATTTAGGTTTTCCTTTTGTTAGCCATTCAATAAATATTTTTAAATGAACTTGTACATGTTGGACTATTTAAACACACACTTAGCCCCCATAAGATATCCAGTAAATAAATGGGATATTACACCAGTCATAGGTACACTCTCAGCTAACTGCAGTTTCATGTATAGGCCAGCCAGGGCATTAAGTTTAAACTCGATTGAGGCCGCACAATCACGCCCACCGGGATAATGCAGTTGTTATGGGAATATGCCCAGAGCCAGTAGTTTATGGGCGAACCGAGAGATGCTGGGCATCTGCTCCTGCTGCCGATGCTGGCTGTCCTGGCAATCCTGGCAATCCTGACCCCAGCACACGTGGGCGTGCGTTGTTGTCTGGACGACGAGGACAACTTGCCACATGTGGCAAATTAACTTAAAATTAAGCAATTAATTTAATTAGAGCACGGTGCAGTGTGTGCCGTGTGCAGAGTCCGCGCCCCAAAGATTTGCCACACACGCAACAGTTGCAATTAAGCAGCCGCCGCCCCACAAATACAAATACAACCGTAGTTGCAACCACACACATGCATAAAACAATGCTTTTTCAGCATTGCAATTGCATTTTAAGCGCATGCGGAAATTACAAACACAAATTGATAAAGCAAAAGCGTTGCCGATGTGTGTGTGTGTGGCAATAAAAAGCCCGTTATATAAGGTGAAAAATTGGCTTACGCCTGGGACCGACTCACTCGCCATCAGCGGCAAAGAAAATCGAACGAGAGAGAATATTTTCCACGGCAATGCAATTCATTTCTCCATTAAGCAATTAAATGCAATTCATCAACTGACATTCGCAATTTACAAAAAAAGCCCGGCATATTAATAAGGGATCTGTTGAAAAAACTTGCACAGATTAAAATTCTCACTGACAGGCAACATTGAAAGTGTTTTAAAGTCAAACGGATATTATTTTAAATTGACTGCAAATTTAAATTATACTGACTTTGCGCCGTGTTCAGAGTTGTTAACCAGAATTCAGTTGAATATTTGTTGGCGTATTGGGAGAAAAGTTTGCCTGTAACACAAGCTTATAAATAAAGTTTGAGCGAAAAATAATGCAGCATACTGTATTTATTTAAGAATTATTCTCTTTTTATACTCCTCTAGGGGCACTAAAATACTGAAAAACTCATTGGGACTGCTATAAAAGGAGTAAAGTGATGTGACAGAGAGAGTGAAATATTTATTTTTATTTTTAACCAATAAAAAATTACAAAAAGGAGACATTTAAAATGCTGTTGGTTAATTTATTACGTGGAATATAGTAAAATATTTTTAAAAAACTGTGGAGAAAGAGTCTGTAAAAGTTGTTTTAAATCAAATCAAATATAGCTTTATATTTCTTTAATGTATAAATCATTGAATATACAAAAATGAAGTCATGTTTTTATTAAATAAAAAATTTAATTTGACAAGTACCTCCTATCTCTAAAAAATTACCCAACTAAACTTTTCGTGAAAAATCTCATTTGAACTTCTTTTAAAATAGTAAATTGATAGGAAAAAGATACGAACATATTTAGTTTTATTTTTAACTAATAAAATATTAAAAATAATGAGAAATATTAAATTTTGTTAGTGAATATATTACGTGAAATACGGTAAATTATTTTGTAACCTTTGAGAAAGAGTCTGTAGAGTTTGTATAAAATGACATCAAATGCATAATTTATTGCATTATTTTAAAGCCTTATATTTCTTCAATATATACAGATAGAGATACAGAAAGCCAGATTTTAAGTATAGGTTTTCAATAAATAAACCTAAAAATGCATTTATTACAGAAACCCAAAAATAATATCTGAGAATTCCCTCCTATCTCTAATAAAAATACCCATATAATCTTGAATTGTGTTTTATTTTCTTGGATTAAATAGAATGCAATTTTGGCCATAACATTCCTTTCAGTCTTAAGGTTAAGATCCAATTAGCGGCACTTAAACTCTAAGTCTTATTACTCTTTTACTTGTTAAGTCATCAAGCACTTTCTGCAGAATTGGCGGCTGCCAAAAAGGGGAAATTCAACCCGGCCAGCATGCTGTAGAGCTTTCTGCTGTCGAAGATGAAAGGAAAACAAAAAGCGGAAAAGAAAGAGTTAGGTTTTGTAAGCGGCTTAGTGGGGATTCTATCTGCTAGCTTTGGCTTACTAGATCGAGTCGGAGCACTTGCCCTGGGCATCCCGCACCTGGTGGCTCCGGCAGCGGGCGGCGGCTAACTTCTTGGCGGCCGGCACCGAAGATCGTTGAACCTTCACCTTGAAAATGGGCGAGTTGGGGCCCTTGGGCGGCGTATACTCAATCCCATCGGGCAGGGAAGGCGGCGTAATAGCAGCGGCGGCCACGGTGGGTATATCCTTGGACCTGGCGTGCAGCGGATGGTGTGGGTGGGGGTGTGGGTGAGGGTGTGGAGCCTTGGTTGCCCCTCCAATGGGGGTCTCCACGATCATTAGATTATTCAGCCGGGACTTGGGCTTTGTCACACTTTCGGCCAGGAGGCTGGAAATGAAGCTGGAGGTGGAGCTGGGAACCGTGGATTCTGTGGTTTCTGGAGGAGTCACCGATGAAGGAAACACTGATTGGGTTGCCACCGATTGTGGAGCCACCTTGGTGCTCGTCGTGGTGCTGGCCTCAGTGGTCAGCTTGATCGGCTTGACGGTCAACGCACTGTCATCGTAATAGTAATCCTCCTCGTCGTTGTACGTCTCCTAATTGAGAGATCCCAGGTTATTTTTAGCCCGCCGATTCTGGCCAACTGGTTCTGGGGCCCAACGAACACACTCCACTCACCTCGGCCAGCCCATTCTGGCCCACCTCGATGATGGCCACATCCTTGATGCTCACATGGATGTTGAAGCGACCCGTCTGCCGCTGGTCGAAGACCACTCTCCCCGCCGACGACTCAGGCTGTTCGCTGGTCGGCGCCTCGCCCTCATCGATGGGCAGCGATTGGCCCAGAGTTAGGCCAAAAGCGATCAGGGCCAGTGGTATCAGTGGCATTTCTTCGATGAGGGGGAAACCAGTTCTAATTCGACTCGAAAAGAATTAAGTGAGCGGAGCGGCTGGCACGTGTGCGCGGTTCGAAGGTGCGATCACAACTGGACAGATCGCTGGGCCAGAGGGCCCTACTTAAAGGCCGTCTTTGATGGAGAACACTGGGAGAAGAAGGTATTTTTAGTTAAACTACTAAAAAAATATTTTAAAGGAAATTTAAAATGTATTAGTAAATTACCAGACAATAAAAAGACCTGCTTTAGGGTGTCGGAAAAGCTTTTCCGAGTTAAATGGCAATTATATATAATAATATTTAAAAGAAACTTTAGAATAAAATGTTAAAACTAAGTAAAATATAAAGTAAAGCCATTAAATATCAAGAAATAGTTATAAAATGCTATAAGGTTCCCATAAAATAAAATTTAAAATGGATTTCTCAGTTCTTAAACAGGATTTATTAGGTTTCTAAGTCTTAAAGTTAAAGCATTTAAAGCAGTACCTCAACATCTCAGGCTTTCCTCTCTTTCTCCATCTACATTTAAAAGCAGCCTTAATTAAGCTGCCAGAATATCGATTTCCCCCAATTATATATTACGATTTACCGCAAATACCTTGCACGTATGCATGCATTTTCCAACTTCTAACCGAACCCGGAGATTAAGCTGTACTCTAACATATTTCTATGGTAATTTAAGCGGAACCAAATATGGTCCGATGCATGCACGTGAAGATATATGTCCATAATATTTACTCTCTGCTGGGCAAACACAAGCCAAGCCACCTCAAAGGTGCTAAAGAGCTGCTCAGAGCGGCCAGAATGCCAGGTGAAAACTAAGTGACCAACAGCCGGGGCCAATACCGAATGCATATAATCATAAAGGTAAACAGATAGACATCCGAGCAAATAGTCCAGCTGTCGTCCGACGTGGGAATGGCTCTCGGACGGTATTTAACTATTTAAATGTGCATTAAATTCTACTCAGACATGTTCCCGAAAAGGAGCTGTAGGTGATGTGTGGCGAGCACTTAAAGTTATATCTTGCTTAGCTCATAATTCATGGTTCAGCCACTTGAGGTCCATCGAAAAGTCATCAATTAACCGAGGCATCATCGAGGAGGTATCGCCTCCTCCAATTAGCTGCCATTGAGTCATTAGCAGGTCAGTTTCTTGTGCGTAGCCAATCAACGGGGCCCCCTGGAACCCATTTACATAACACCTAACCACTAATTATGCAATTATGCAGGCCAGTTCCAGGGAAATCATATGCCAAGACCACTTCTCGGGTGTTGGTGGACCACCAGATGCCCCTCATTGGTATGCAACGTCATGCAGAGTGCAAAATCAGCATTTCTCATTAGATTCGCAAGCCCCAAAACCCAAGGGAGAGAAAAAATAGAACCTCAAAAAATTAGATTAATTTGAAATGAAATTTTCTGCCAGCGGCGAACTGCTTTCGACTTTCTTTCGGTTCTGGGCGGCATTTGTAATTAGTTTTAGCGAATTCCCGGGCCCGCAAACATTTCAAGGTTTAATGCATGGCTGGCAGGCCTTGAGAAAAGTTTTTCGCCTTTTGGGTCAGACCTCTGTCAAGCTCGGTTAAAATACAAAAAAAAACCCTAGAGAAAGGGCTGGAAAAGGGCTGAAAAGGGCTGAAAGGAGCTGGGCGCATATGAAGTGTATAAATTACACTTCATCATGAATTTATTATCAGTGCTGCAGCAGCTGCATCTGGAGCTGCCACGAATGCACCACTGCAGAACGCTGGGTCAGCACAAGATGGGCTCCTTGCCTTCTCACCTGCACACCTCACCTGCCACACAAGCACACACAACAAGATCCTCCTGACCCTCCTCAGTTCTAGGAGATCGAAGCCGGGAATACCCTTGGAAAGTAATTACTATCCGATGGTTATAAATAAACTATATAGAAAAAGCAGGAACGCTTTCTGGTTAAAGACTCTAGACAATCAAAAAGAAATGGAAATTTATGTTTACAAAATGAAACAGTTAACTTAAAAATGCGAGAAAAATTTAATCTATTACATTTAGTATTGTTTAGTATATTAACATTATTAATAATGTGAGAATGTTTTAGTAATGGAACTTAATTCATAATCAGACATTCTTTAAGCCCTTAATTCATGATATTTAATGAGGCTTTTTAAATTTATTTTCAAAGTTTAATGTTTTTTGGTTTATAAAACGAAGAAACGTTTTATTTTATCTTAAATAAATTTAATTAAATTTCTCAAAACAACAAGTAAACGAAGATTTAATTGCTTTATTAGATTAACTTTCAGAAGGTCAACTTAAAATTCCCTTTATCAGATTTTAAATCCCACTAAAAGAGTTATTTATTCTGCCTGGTGTAAACAAAGATTTAGGAAAACATTTGTAATATTTTATGTCATTTAAAAAATGTCTAAAGAAATTCCGTTTTTAATCTGCTCACAGTTAGCACCTGGCAAAATATAAAAATATACCCTAGGACCATAAAAAAGGGTGCCCAACACGCAGCTCTTGGCAACAACAGCATTCATGGGGACGGGGATGTTGACCAGAGCATGCATTTTTCAGGACGAAGGCCTATGCAAAACACCTCCGCCTTGCCTTGCTTCACTTTTCGGCAGTAACGCTTTCGCAAATAATTGTCGGGCTTAAAGGATACGTAAATCGGACTCTCAAGGGGATGAGTGAGAGGTAAATGCAGCAGATGTTCATTTCGGGACGAATGACAAAATTCAGAAGTTTCGTAAAGAACTCGAAAGGCTTCACCTGGATACGAGCACGTGGATGCAGGCTCAATAAATTCGGCAAAATTTATTGGTGCCAAAGATAATAGTTGGCGGAAATTATCTTTGGATTAATGGCCTTCTTAGGCAGGCAGCCAGATCAATATTTGAGTAGATTAAACATAAAGCATCTTTGCCAGTAGGGATTTCCATGAATTATAAAGGGGAACACACATCTATTAGTGGCGCAAATATAGCAAATATAGCCCGCATATAATTCGAGTGATTGGGAAACAAACCCAAATAGTGGCGACTGACGACTTCAAACGCAAAGGGAGCTTTGCAAATATTCCCTGTAAACCCATATTGATGTGTGGCCGAGCAAAGTGATATAAATCAGGCTTCCAATTTGTCGGTAAATTCATATTGTATCTTACTTAGGAAATAAATAACCAAATCTGAGTAAATTGGTTTTTATGTCTTATTTGTGAGCGAGTGTGTATTTATTTATTATAAGCCCTCAAAAATAAGCCATAAATTGTGCTTTGCATTTATATTGAAATTCTTAAAAGCTTTGAGAAGATACCAATAAATACAGGTGCCAAGCAAAGGTCTCTAAGTGTATTTAAAATTTAAATGAAAGAGTAAATAGACAGAAAATCTAATAGCTTTAAGAGCTGTTAAAATTCTTGCACCTTTTACCGGAATATCAAAATTAAACGAATTATCTGAGATGGCAATTTCACATGTAAACAAGCGATTGTCAGTGTCAGGGGCGTAAAATTTCCTGTCAGCCAGCCCCAGACAGTTGCTTGATTAATGGTCTGATATCCAAAACTCCAGCACACAAAAACTAGGACTATTGTTATCAACGTGTGTGCACTTTAACCTTAAACCGACTGGCTAACGATTTTCACACAGCCAGCCATTTGGCGGCATGAAAAAATATTAATTTGATAATTAAACACAGTGCGCTCATCGTTTTAATCTCTGCGCACATTTTGCATATTAATCACTTAATTAGGTTAACATTATTAAAATAAACACGAGCCTGTCTCCCTCTGTCTCTCTCTGTGTTGGTTGTGCGCCCGTATTTATCAGGTCCCCACGCATGCCTTGGTGTATAGGTGTGACTTAATTTTATGTGACGCAGGTGTTTAAAATGGCGGGCTCAAAGGCTCATTTATGCCCGCACAGCGTACGTGTACGAGTTCATTAGGCCAACTATGAAGGAAGCCACCTAGCGGGCACTCGACGAACCGCTGCGAAAGATTTTTGCACTGCGAAAACAAATTTGGGTATATTTTTAAAACAAAATAAAAAGTAATTGCAAGTTTATAAGGTTTATTATAATTATTAATATTACAAGTGCATGTCAAAAAAATATGAAATGTATTTTTAATATTTTATTTCAACTTGTTAAAAAAATGCCTAACAAGTTGTTTCAAACGAATAACCTTTTGCGGTGCAGCATTCCGTAAGGTTTAACTTGAATATTTGCCAATATAAAGCTAATAAAAGCTGATATTTTAATTACTTAAAAATATTATATTAACAAATTAAAATTCTGCACTTAATATATTTTAATTATATTTTATTTCAAATAAATTACACATTTTTTCTTAAAAAATATTTTCCCCCAGTTCGCATACCCAGGAATGCCACCGATTAGATATGGAAAAATAGAAATACACACGACAGGCGGGCGAACTGCAGCTGTGAAGGAATGTGCGTGTGTGTATCCTTATCACCGGGGCCATAAATAATATTTATTGTTCTTTATGGGGCAGCTCGCAGGGCCGCGAAGATGCCAACCCCACGGCCTAGTGTCAGTTGGGAAACATTCAAGTGTTTCAAATATTTTTTAACAGCTTTCCCCCGCCGACACACACACCCAGACTCCGACTCCGCACACACGCAGGTCCCCCGGAAAACGTCTTCATTGCGCTTTAATGAAATGCGTGAAGAGTGGACTGGGGGATTCCCCATTTGCCCTTCGTATTTGCACTTTAAATTGCGCACAAAAGTATGCTACAGCCTTCATAATAAACACAATTTATGTGCCGTCTCACCTTTCGCTTCGCTCCTTTCGTTCCTTTCTGTCTTTTCTTTATTTTCTTCTTTTTGGGCAAACATTTCTCTGCCAGAACTTTGCGATTAAGTAATTCCAAAAGTTGTTTGTAAAAAATTACTCAAGTTCACGGAATGTGTTTGCTAGTAATATTTTAAATTGAGCGACACTGCCATCTGATATTAATAATATTTTTGGGGGGGCCATATACCCTGTGCCCTGTGTCTCTTGGCGAAACTTTCGGCAGACTTGCCGGCGGCAAGTAAGAGGTTCATCTCGCCGCAAAGAGACATCAATCAACTGGAGCATCAATCATTCCAGGGGGAAGGTTCAGGTTAGCAGACGGTGAGTGACGAATGCCGGGCTAAGATGGCAGCCACGATTTCCAAGGTGTCAACAGGGGAAATTATATATTTGGTCGAGATAATTGTCCGGGTTAGTATGTACAAGTGGAGGTTTAATATTTAAACAAATTTATATTGGTTGTACTTCTTTATATTTTAAGTATCTCATAAATCAAAGCTCAATGAAAACTGTTTAGGCTAAGAAAATATTATAAATAAATAGACATCTAAGGCATTAAATTAGAAATAAACCTAATGACGTCAAAGCACGAAACGACGTCACTTCCCCACAAATTTATAATCAAGTAAATTGATACGGAAAAAATATTGCCAACTCATTCGTATATTGTTGGCCTAAATTAAAGACTTTTAATCATGGAACCTTAACCCTTTTATACCCAATGACTGGCACATTTTGCTGAAAATAAAAGCTTGTAGATCTACTTCCCGATTGAAGAAAGCAAAGCTCACAGACTTCCTGCCTGACTTCAGTCTAGGATAATGCTCCGAGTGTTGTATTTCGTCTGCGGAATTAGCTCTTTTCGCGGTGCCTTGGCCACTCCAGCTTATCCCGTGGATGGCGGCAGCTATGAGTCGAAGTTCATACACAATTTGACCCGGCAAATGATAGCCAGCAATCAAATCGAGTCCCTGGCCACATACGGTGAGAACCGGGAGCAGCGCATGCCGATGTTTCTGGCCAAGTCCCTGGAGCAATCGCTGACGGAGGAGTTCCAAATACCCATCGTGTCCTGGGGACTAAGGCGGAATGTCAGTCTGCGTCGCATCCTCGGCTATAATACCCTGGTCTATGTTAGTATTTCGAGTGTTTTGACCTCGGAGGAGCCCATTTTCGATGTCCTTACGGACGGTTTGGCTGGCCAACACTACGTGCCGATGCTCTTCATCTACAAACGTTTGGGGAACTTGCCGCCAACAAAGAAGGAGTTGAAGATATTCTTTGCCTGGTGCTGGCGGTACAGGTTCACCAATGTCCTGCTTAAGTTCCAGCACTTTACAACAACCAATATCTCGGGAGACGATAATATAACCTGGCACCACGAACTCTTCACCTACACTCCCTTTCCGAAACTCACGCTCCGGAATCTGACAGAGTCGGGGTACCAGCGTCCGGATATATTGATGGACCTAAGGGGCTATGAGTTAAGGGTGCCTGTATTTCAGGATCCCCCTAATGTTTTTCAGGTAAGTTAATATCATTGCATAAAGGTAGGATTTAGTAGATTGAAAATAGGTTAAAGACCATTTGTTGCTCTCTAGAAAATATATAAAATAAATGTAGATATCTCTACTTCACTTAGTTAATAACTTTCCACAATTATAATGAATTTAATTATCTTACTTTTATGGTAAATTTAAACCCTTCTCTTATCCATTGTCCATGGAAATTCAATTAATTCCATATTCCAGCTGCCAAACGGCCAGTTATCCGGCGCCCTGGGCCTCATGTTCGAGGCTTACGTACGCTACAGGAAGGGACGTCTCCGCCCGGTGCCCGTGGCCGGCGTGGACAGGTACAACTACCCGGAGCACCTGATGCTGGCCGCTGCCCGCGGCGAGATTGAGATGGGCGTGCATCCGTTTTCCCAAATGCAGCCGAACTCCGCGCTGACGGCCGGCAGCTTTCCGCTGGCTTCGACAAACACCTGTGTGCTGGTCCCCTGGCAACGTGAGTCGCCCTCGGTGCGATTCCTGCGCAGGACCATCCATATTAACGGGTGCTTCTTCCTCGTGCTCCTCCTGGCCACGACTCTGGGCTGGCAGCTGCTGTGCTCCGAGGGCAGGCGGGGCATCCAACTCAGCCTGGTGGCCTTCTTCCAGCAACCGCTGACGGGCAGAGAGTTCCAAGGGCTGGCGAACCCGTACAAGTATGTTCACTTGGCCATGCTGCTGGCCTCCTTCGTCCTGTGGGCACTGCGCACGGGGAATCTGTCGGGTGTATTTACCTCACAGGTAGGTTTGCTAGGAACCAGACTGGTAAGGCGATATATATCCTGTTTATTTGTTTATCCCAGAATCCGGGGTCACAGATCGAGACCGCCAAGGACTTTCTGGCCACGCCCCTGCGTCTAATGCTAACGGAAACGGAAATGCAAATGTACTTCAACGCAGGATTACTGCCGTCGGCGCTCAGGCCACGCCTGCTGGTGGTCAACAGGACGACGCTGATGGAGCATTTGGACAGGCTGAACAGCAGCTACGCCTACTGCACCACCGCGGAGCACTGGACTGTGGTCCGGCTGCAGCAGCGCCGCATGCACCGGCCGCCCTTTCGCCTGGCCTCCAAGCTCTGCACCGCCACCCAGATGCTGCGCTTTCCGGTGCAGTGGAACTCGCCTTTCGAGCTCAACTTCGCCAGGTTCGCCACCCAGTCGCGTCAGTTCGGCTTCTGGACGAGCTGGGAGAGTCGCGGCCACCGAGAGGCCATCCAGCTGGGGCTGGTGGTGCAGCTGACGGACGACTATCAGCCATTTTTTAGCCTCACCCTCAAGGACTTGGAGTCGCTGTTCATGCTGTACGGTGTGTCCTTGCTGGGCAGCTTTGGGTGTTTACTGGGGGAAATGGCTTGGAATTATTATAGAAATAATAGAGCTTGATCATGGGAGTGATTGTAATTATTATAATATATAAAATAATATTAAATAAAAATACAGCAGCGAATACTGATAAAGAAATTTGAGATTCTTTCTGTATTTTCAAGCCTTATGTTTGGCTTTCACAAAAGCTTTTGTGTGGTATTTTATCTGTAAATTATAAGATTTTACTAAAAATATATAATTTTTAACGCATTTCAAAGATAGATATTTACTTCATCAAAAGGTACAAGCAGGGTTTTAACACTCCGGCTCGAAAGACCAAATGATGTGATGGGTTTTTTTTTTTATTTTAAATCCACCAAGAAATTTTTCAGAGAGAGCCGAACGCAGACAGTGGCTAAATCAGTTCAAACTCCATTCAAAGACAACCCTTAATCGAGGCCTATCGGCACTATTTGGAGAAAAACTTCACTCTGCCTCGAGGGGGGGCGGAACATCCATATTTGAGTGCAACTCATTTGGCTTAACTTTTGTCTGGAGAACTTGGCGAAACAAATCGCAAGGAGGAACCGAGAGTCGTTGGGCAATTCCAAATATATCGACGACTGGGTAAATAGAAAATTCAATTTGAAACGATTGCTTACTGGAGCCTGCCTCTGCTACCTGCCCACCTGCCTACCTGCCAGTCTTCTTTCTGCTGTGCACTTTTGGGGCCAGCCTTCAGCAGAACTTTCCACAGGCAATCCGCCTGGCATACGCTCTTGGATTCCCGCCCCATTCCCATCATGTCAGGAGGGGCCTCGTGCTCCTCCTCACGCTCACCTACCCAAGTTCTGCCCACTCAGCAAGTTGGCCACAAACAAACTTCCTGTATCGATGGTAGCACACACGTACCGCTATCGCCCAGCCCCCGGGCCAATATCTAAGTGAAAACACAGATCAACAGTACGACAATCAGCAGAGAAACAGGCACAGAGAACAGAACCCCCACCAGACACACATCCGCCGTCAGGAACATATTCCCATTCCCACTTCCACGTTCACATCCCCATCCAGATCCACATTCACTGCCCCATTCCAATCCCAAACCTCGCACCTGCAACGTAGGCAACATCAGACAAGGCTTTGGCAAAGGTAAAGGCAAAGACAAGGCCGCAGGCCCAAAGGCATCGGCACTGCGGGAAAAGTCTACTTCAAGGTTTCTCCGCAAAGAATATGATTTAAATAGGAATTTTTTTGTTTAATATAATAAGACTTATGGGGTTTTTATATTATTTTCTTGAGTTCAGGAATTTCATTGACGCGAGTCTGTAAGATATTCTTTTTGATATTAAATAAAATTTATAAATAAATTGTATATTTAAAATAAATAAGTATTATGTATGTTAATAAATATTAAAGCCTACTTTGTGGTGCCTTAAAGGGAGATTTTAAATCAGAACTAATAAAGGCTAAGCTTTTACCACAATTTGAGTCTCTTTACGGTAATAAACCTAGTCTTTTCTTCCTTTGAAGCATGTCAGATATGCTTGTAAAATATTCTTCTTAAAATTCAAGATGATAAATATTAAAGCCTAATTTTGGGCACCTAATAAAAAGATTTCATATCAATAAAAATTTGTTTAGCATAGTTTAATATAAAGCTTAAGCTTTCACCTATATTTGAGTCTTATTGAAGCATTTTTAAGGCATGCCAGTTAAGCATATAAGGTTATTAAATATTATTGCCTACTTTTTGTCACCTTAAAAAAAGATTTCATATTTAAAGAGATTTCGGTTTGCACAACAGAATTTACAATTTAAATTTCTTAGTGCACAATCTGAGTCCTTTCAAGTCATCTCTATCATTGTCTCAAATCTGTTATTTTTTCCGATTTCCTTGTATTTTCCCTCAGTGTATCCAACCATATTTTCCCACAAAATGGCAGGCGAGTTACAAATTGTATGCTTCAGATCGTCGCTCGCCCTTTCACCTCCAGCCTGCCACCGCTCCATTGGAACACTTTGATTGGTTGGAGGCGCCTTGCCCCTGTCCCTGTCCCTGTCCCAGCTCCTGCCCTGCCCCTGCCCATGCCCATACCCCTGCCCATGCCCTTTGCTTTTTGCACGTATTACGGCCAGTTGCATTTCTTGGATTGCATTTAGGCAACATTTATGCATTTTTAATGTGACAGCTGAAATGATGAGACGGCAGCCCAGGATTGCTTCTGCCTGCTTGCTCTTTGTGCTGACAGCACGTGTGTGTGTATGTGTGTGACCCCCTTTTCGCCCCCTCTGAGCCCACACACATGTGCATTTTGCAGTGTCAAGAAAGTTTCACTCTCGTTTCGGTGAGGCCCGGGACCGACAATTTCAGTAAATCATTAGATAATGTGCCGGGGATTTGCGTGGGCTCAGCACATCATGCATGATATATTGGTTGGATCATACGAATATATTTTTGGCAAAAGAAAATGCTCAATTCCAAGGGAAATCTTTCAGTTGGGGACTGGAATTTCTTCTTTTTTTGTTTATTAATTTAATGGAAACCCTTGTGCCTTAATTGTAAAGAACTCTCTGGTAGCAGCTGCTGTTCTCATTACGATAAACTGGCAGCAACCACCACCAACCGTATTTGCCACCATCTAGCCCCATTAATGGGCCACTTTGGGCCGCACACAAATGAGGACCTGACCACAATTGACTGCCAACTAGGCGCGTGCATAATCATTGCAATTTTGTATGATTTCCAGCCATGGACCGCCCACCTTCCACCCCCACCTCGACCACGACCACAGCCACAGCCCTCGTCCCGCAACACAATCGGTCCCACTTGAATGGGGAATGCCACGCAACGACCGCAAAAAGCAACGGCGGACGAACATTGGTTCTGTATCGACACTCGCTTTTGCCAGGACCAAAATCCTTACTTCGCTGCCCGTAAGTATGCAAGGCTTTTTGTACTTAGTATCTGGAAACTTGAAGGGGTATATTTGTGTGGAGTTGGGCAAGTTGTAGATTAATATTTTTGTGGAAACGTTTGCCTAGCAACATATTTTTATGAATTTCTTTATATTAGATGAATTTGTTATACCCAGTATATCAATACCTTAGATATTTCAATTTAACGCCCAAAGCTTTGAGTACTCATAGTACTCATAGTCGAGCACTGTAGTTTTCTTACTTAATTATTAATATAAAATAAATAATTTCGTATTATAAGGTTGGATTCTATTTGATTATAGCTTTCTCTCAGATTTCCAGCATAAATAAGACTCATTTTAATTACTACAGCTTCAGTACCTTTTAAGATTTTTTCTTTAATGGATATTTCTCTATCGAAACACTTCCTGATTGCATCGTCCTTGCTCTCTGTGAAATGGAAACAGGAGCCACATCACCATCAACAGCAAAAGCAACAGCTACAGCAGCAGCAGCAGCAGCGGCGACAACTGCAAGTGCAACGTTGGTGTTTATTAGCATGATTAACCCCGCCGCATTGGCGCACAAATTGCAAACGCATTGCATTGAATTTGGGTCAGGCTGGGGTGGATAATGAGGAGCGGCTGTCAGCGGATTGGGGGCGTGGTTTTCAGGGCGGCAATGTGCCATCGTGGCAGTGGCTGCGATGCCTCCGTTGGTTTAGAGGGGGCGAGCGGCGAAATGTCAGAGCATCTTGTAATTTGATTTCAACGTCATCCTGGCAATTGGCGCCGCTGTTTGCTGGCTGTTTGTGAGCTGGCTGTTAGCCATTGGCCTGACATTTTGCTGATTGCACCGGCCAACAAAGGATGGAGCGCCAATTTGAGTGGCTCAAAGAAAACGAAGGCCAACCAAGTTAAAGGCACGGCCCAGTTATTAGTTTTTGGATGCACTTCAGAGAGCCGGTCACGCAGTTGGGCCATAAACAAGTGGCACGGGCACGGGCACGGGCACAAGAACGACTTGTCGCACTTGGCTTGTTTCGTTTCATTTCCGGTTAACCACATCCTGCGTAATAAGCGGCACTTCCGCTCCACAATGGGCTTAAACTGTTTTTGTTTTTGGCGCTGCGGCCATTGTTGTGGGTCCCAGCCAGGTTCTGTTTTTATTGTGTGAGTCAAATTTTGCGTTTTGAGACAGGAGGAAGAGGAGACAAGAACAGGACATGGACCTAGGACTCTGTCACTTCCGGACACCAAAAAAAAAAAAAAACAGGGAGAGAAAATCAATGAAATCATTGTTCTTTGTTTTAATTTTTAAGAATACCAAATATTATTGTGTTCTAGGACCATCATAAGCAATATTATAAACAAAAAATATAGGTAAACGTAGGGATTAAGAAAACCATAAATTTTACCATTATAAGAACTATAATAAATCATTTTTATTGGCTCTCAAATTCAGCTCATTTATGACAATTGGTACCTATTAAAACGTAGAGAAAAGAAGAATATTGAAACGCTTTTTAGGGGCTGTTTATACCAAAAACCTGATGCCTAATAAATACAGTATTCATTTTCAAAACTAAGCAATTATTTTCTCAGTGCCGACAGTCGGACGTCTCAGAAATTTCTGGCCTTTGCATGTGAATGGCACGTTTGTGGGCACTTTTTGCCAGCCCCCTGCGTGCCATGCAAAATGGAGATGCCGCAAAACTGGAGAAGGAGCCGGAGCCTGAGCCGGAGCCGAAACTGAAGCCGGAGCTCCTGCTGGTGCTGCTGCATTTTTATTTGCATTTCACTCGATGGCTGCCAGCAGCCATTGTTGCTGTAATTGCCTGTGTAGGACATGGCACTTGGCTAGCCCAAAATGGCAGGACCACGCCTCGAGCGTCAGTCGAATTGTTTGTTTTGCACAGAATTGGTATGGTTTACGTTTAATGAAATCAACTCCATTTGGCCATTTACCATTTTCCATTTCCCATTTTCCATTTGCCAGGCGGGACGGCCTTCCATTTTCAGTTTCCTAATCCAAGCAGTCCCGAGTGCACAACAGTCTAATTGTTTACATAATTAACCTCCTTCCCCCTGGAGGAGGCGCAGCCTTTGCTCCTCTTATTAACATTTCGCACATCGCCTACGAATTTCGTGAGTCAGTCGAAACCACTTAAATAATGCGCAATTGCAGTGTAATTGCGTTGCAAGTTTGTGGCAACAATGTGGCGTCCTCCGTGCGCTGCGCTTCGTGCACCGTGTGCTCTCCAGGACTCCGAGACTCTGGGACTCCAGCCGGATGTGCGGTGCCACTTGAGATGCGCCCTGCACTCCCGTTCCCGTGCCAACTGCTGCGACCGCGCCATATTATAATGGACCCACTGCCGACCCAAACATATGTTGCACAATGATTTTATTTGCACGAATTAAGCAGCTCTCGTCCTGAAATTTTCACAGTGGTTGCAAAGTTGCTTAAGAAAATATAATGTATATTTATCAGATAGATTTATATATATTTGGCCATCACCAGTTAAGTATTAAGGTTTTGGGCGGCGTTCTTTGATTTGCCTGAGTGAAGCTTTTGGTAGAGTGCAGGACTCTAAATATTGCACTAAATATTGTGTTTAAAAAATGTGTGAGTATGTCTAATAGAATTTATATAATAATACAAACAATTTTGGTTAAAATATTACATTAAAGGAAATGGAAATTTTAAATTAGAAGAAGTAAGAAAGCAAAGACAACAGAAAATATCATTGGATTTTTATTCTTAATTAGACTGACTAATAATTATAAATAGACTAAAATAGGGGTTAAATATTAATTTAACATATTTTCGGAAGAGGTTCCGTGTTTCTTCTTGCGAAAATCAAGCCATATATGAGCTGAAAACAAGTAAGAAAGTCAGACAAAGCTATAAAGCGAAATACACAGTAGCCAAATGCAAGTCAAAACCCGACATTAACTAATCAATATGACTTTATTGGTTTGAAAAATGAAGCTAGGGAACTTTTTCCTGGAAAATGTTTACTAGGAAAATTTGGCTAGGAATACGTTGCTAGGAATATGTTGCTAGGACCATGTTAAGGAACACAAATATCGATGTTGCACAGGCTCAGAATGGATCCCTACTTTATTGTTTAATAATTTCCATGTTTATTATTATATTTTACTCATATTTTGGGTACACGATGGAATAATAAAATAATAAATTATAAATATAACGAAAAATTCCTACATTTGTTTACTATTATTTTGTATTTTTTTTTATGGGCATTTCAGCCACTACAAGTCAACTCTCAACCACTGTCTCCATCCTGGCGGATGTGGATGTCCGCCCGTGTGCTCCTGTGGCTGCAATGCGGTTGTGCATTTGTGCGTGCTGCCGCCATTGCCGCCGCTGCAACATTAGCATTCATGTGCGTGTATGGGTGGAAAGGTGGAAAAGTGTGAGGCAGGAGACGTAAAGGTTCTGCCCCCCAAAAAAAAACCTCAAGCCAAGCCGTGGCGGCTGCAGCTGCGGGTTTGCCGCTGCCAGTTGCCTCTGCTGATGACAATGTCGGGGTTAACTTGGCATTAATGTCATGCAGCCATTCATGTCGCTAGAGCCAGGCCAGGAAGTCGCCGGCGAAACCGTCCGGAAAATTGTTGAAAAGCAATCGTCTGTCTGACTTGCAGACCTTGCGTGTGTGCATACTCCTCGGATATGTTTGGCACAACATTCCTCTCGAGTTTGGTCAGGTACATATTTCGAGAAAAACTTTTCAAAACTTGCCGAGCAATAAAATGTCAGATAAAAGCACTTGCTTTCATACTCCGATCAGTTGTTGACGACATTTCAGTCTACCAAATTGACTTTAGAGGGCCTCGTTTTTTAATCAAATTTTTATTGCTACTCATTGGTAGCGAAAAACTGTTGCTGTGAGAGTTTTTTCCAATGGAGGGTGAGTAAGGGAAACCCAACTGTGAGGGGGAGGTTGGAAAGGGTCGCCTTTCTAACTATTAATATTTTATATAAATATTTGTTAAAGTCAGGTTGTGCTTAGTTTGCTTAGATTTAAATTGTAACAAATTATATTAAACTGTTTGGTAATATACCCAGTTTTTCTGCCTAGGAAAATCCCTCTTTGATCAGTCCGTTTCCACACGGTTAGAGCTTAATTGTTTTTCCGAAACGCCACACGCACTGCAAAACAATTTCCACCCACCTTTTGTTATCGACACCAATGACAAACCACTTTATGCCCCAATTTCACGTGTCCCTCCCCCGGAGCTATTAGGACCGTACAACATTGGGCCAACTGGGTCAAAGTTCAGGGAGTCAGTCTGTCAGTCAGCTAGCCCCGAACAGGAGAAATAGAATAGGAAATAGAAAAAATAGAAACATTGAAATATTATGAAGGGAGCTAAGCCGTCTAGACGTGTGCCAAATGAAATCAAACATCGCAAACTGATTTCGCGGCGTACCGTCGACGGCTGAGACATATTGATTTTATATCATCATCGATATACGAGGGGGATACGAGTACGAGTGCGTGCCGCGATGCGTGGGCTGCCGCCGGGCTGTCACGGTTCGACAGAGCTCCGATTTTCGGCACACCTCTGCGGGCCCAGTCCTTCCGCGACTTCCAGCCAAGATGCGTGCCCAGCGACCCAATGCCCAGGAGCGCGAGAAACTGCGCCGCCAGCGCTCGGAGACGCGTCTCATTGTGGCCAAGTGCAATGAGCTAGGTGGACATAGTCACAATTCCTGGCTCTGATTCCTGGTTCTCTAATCTGGCAGGACTCTCTACTACTTGCAGGCTTCGAGTATGTGGTCAATCCGCCAGTGTGGCCCACAGTTGGGTTCCTTAGGAAAATCCGCAGGGATTCCGAAGAAAACTTTGTGCGCGATAGCTACACCGCCACGAAATTGCCGTCGGTGGGTCCTGCTGGCTACGAAGTGCCACGAACTATTGGCTTTAAGGTGAGGCCATGATTGGTATTTAAATTTATTTAATTTTATCATTGATTAAACATAAATTTCAATACCTTTTCATTTACAGTATCCTTCGAAGGCTGGCTTTTCCGCATTCGCCAACAAGATGCCACGTCTGCCGGCATTCCAGGAGCTGGGCTATCCGCCCATAGGAACTTATGCCACTGACTTTCCCGGAACACAGTATTACTTCACCTTTAACAAGCAGATTCTAAGAGAGCAGAAGTGGGTGACTCCCGGGTGAGTTATTTTTTGAAGGATGTTGAGTTACTATTAGGCAAAAATGGTGAGAAAACTTAAATATATTCCCCGGATTATTAAATATTTAGTTAAGCCTACATATACATTATTCAATGATTAATTTTGAAACTTTTCATTTAAGTTGGAGAATATTTATAAAGAATTTAAATAGAGATTCAATAAGGTGTTATACGGTTTGTCAAAAATCGCACTCAATTTAAAATTAGTTTAAAATTATGTAAGCCTATTTATAATCTCAAAATAATAATATCAAACGTAAAAATGTAGATATTTCAGCTTTTAAACATATATTTAGTTAGCTTTAAACTCTCTCTAAATTTAAAAAAATGTGACATACTTTGTATATATTTATTTTTATTTTTACTACTTTTTTTACAGCCCCTCGACCTACACGCACCACCTCAAGTACCCCGAGTGGGATGTGGAGACGGCCTTCGGCTCCCAGCGCCTCATTTGGCCAGCGGTGGTGGTCTTCTGCAGTCCCATCAACCTAGTCCGGTGCACAGTGTGCGGCGAGAAGCCGGTGGGTGACTTCTTCCACAACTTTAGCAGCGACCAGGACATGTGCCGGCCGTGCATGCACGCGGCGGTGGCCGCCATCAAGAAGTGCAGCCTCCAGGTGACGGAGCGCTATAGCCGCCAGCAGAAGATCAAGCAATTCGTGCCCGCTCGGAACTGCAACTTCTTCCATAACCACGGCGGGACCACGGCCACCATTGAGCGGGAAACACGGAAGGTGCTGCGCCAGAAGATTCGCGTGGAAAATTATCTGTATAGGTTCAATGCCAAGATCGAGTAATAGTCATCATTAAAGTATCATTTTTGAATGGATATATCAGTAAAAAAGCACCAAGTCCCTTCAAGATATTGTGTTTTTATTTTTATGCTGAAATATATGTAGTATTCAGTATCATAAATAAAGATAGCAAGTGTTTAGCAGCTTTTAAGTATTACAATCTAAGAAATTAGGATGATGACTACCCAGTCGGACTTTAATTCATGAATCAGTGTCAAATTCTATGTGTAACAGGGATGCCCTTAGGGAGTAATGCTCAATTCAGCATGCGGTAAGCGAGAGATTCAGGTATACCGGAATCGTACGCTGCTCCGTTCCATAGAGAATTCTGTACTCTGTGAAAAATCATGAGGAGCAAGCAGTGACAGATTTACTAGATGAACAAAAGCGATTGCCCCTAAAAAAAGCAAAAAAAAACGTTTCCTTTAAATTCATTTTCATAATTTGAATCATAAATATTTTAAGGAAGCCACAGATACTTCTGAAAACTAAAATGATCTCAGCAAAGCTTTGATTATTTAATACCAAGCGCAAGGCTTCGATTAAATGCTTTCAGCTCGATTCAAGATGATAATTTCAGGAGCTCTTTTCCCGACTTTCCCCCTGATTGTGTGTGGTATAGCATTGACTACTCTATTGTATGCTTTCCTGCTGGAACATTTTAATCGCATTTCCGGCATACGGTTTCCCCTTCCTTCTGCGTTTCCTGGCATCCGGTTGGAAGTGGAGGATTTTAGCAAAGCCCACTCGCAGGCGAACCCAAAGTCTGAAACAACGGACACGGGCACAGGGGCTGGGGGGTAGGAGCAGGAGCAGGAACAGTGGCTGCGGCACTGGCAGGACAGCTGCGTCCTTGGCCACAATGCAACAATGGCTGCTGGCCATTGGCAGCCATAGCCAACATTACGGCACAGAGCCGCCATGGCACTGTCAATGCAGAATGGCATTTCACAGTTAGCTTGTTTTGCATTTGGCCAGCAGCAGCAGCAAGCTGCCACGCCTCGAGCCAGCGGCGTTCGGGGCTCTCATCCTCGTACTTTTGGCCAACTTTTGGCCATTCCGCACACGCGTGGCATTCCGAATGCAAGTCAGGTGTTCGTTCACCTGGAATTGCACGGGGCAGCAGTGAAAGTTGGGAGCAAACGGTGCTCTCCCCCCACATTAAGGCGACACTTCCTGACACATGATTAAAGCCAGGGATCAGAGTTTAAGTTGAAATGCAACTAGAAAACATTGGGCGGGTCTTTAGAGGGACATTTAAGAACTGATTAGTTAAAGGTTAGTTTGGAGTATAAATGGCGGTTGTCTTAGAGTAATAAATGGTATAGGAAAACATCTCCCCACTCTGATCTCAAAAAATAAATATTAAAAGGCATTTTGTAATTGACAAGCGTAGACTGTACAATGTTTTGCATTTATATAATTTAAATATAAGTAATACAAATTTAAAACCAAGTATTTAAAAATATACTCTTTAGGATAAGGATACGGATAAGGTTTTATCCGAAAAAAATAAATAATATAAATAGAAAATTAATAATTGAAAAGCGTACTCTGTTCGATGTTGTGCATATTTATCATTTTAATATAAGTATGTAGTATATAAAAATTGAAAACCAAGCTTTTAACAATTAATCCTTTAAGAAACCCTGTTCCCCAATAATATAAATAAATACTATAAATTATACAAAAGCCAATTTTTAATTGACTGCTCGATGTTTTCTAATATTATCATTTAAATATAAGTAAATAAATAAATCATTTATAAATAAATCATTTATAAAAAATTATTTTTCCAATAAAATGAAGTCCCAAAAAAAAATGAATCATTTTCTGTTGTAAAAGAAAAATTCACCAAAAGCTAAATTAAAAATGCAAATATTCCATTGTAACAATAAATCATCTAAGAAAACCTTTTAACCAATAAAAATATCACCACAAAAAAATGTAAAATCATTTCCTTTGATAAAATAATGGTTAAAATTGTCTTGTTTTCATTTTTGAAATTCATCAAAAGCTAAATTAAAAATGCCAAAATGCCGAAACCCAAACCAGGAAAATGCAATGATGGTTGATGGTGAGGTAAGCATTATTTATTGATAAAAGTTCAAGCAGTTGATGAATTGATACACAAGCTTCGATGCCATCGCCTTTGGAATTTGGCCCAAGTCACGAGGTAAGCTGTAGGGGGAAATATGTTTTCAATTTCGTGTCCTGGGCAACCACTGAACGCAGATCGATTGCCAAACAAAAAAGAACAGCCACTGTGATATAGATTGTGATAGTTTAAGAACTACATCAGCAGCAACCATTCCCTTCTTTTTGAACAATTTTCAATAACAATTTCGCCAACAGATACTGAGGTGACACGCCGCAGATGACATATCGCTGCAACCAAAAAGAACAGCCACTGTGATATAGGAATTCTTGATAATATATCAGCAGCAGCAGTTCCCTGGGGCTAACAGCGGAATGAGATGAGTGTTTTTTCTCGCAAAAAAATATTTAGGAGGAGCCTGATGTCTCGCACTTTAGGTACAAAAAGAACAGCCACTGTGATATAGATGGCAAACGTACAGCACAGCAACTATTCTCTCTACTTTAAAGGCTGTGATTTTTCCTGATCACTGATTTCGATTTCGATGATTTTCGGACTTAGACATGCGCTATAAAGGAAAATCACTGTGATATGTAACGGTGAATGAACGCATATCACAACGATCGTTCCTTTTAGCGAATGGCCCGGGCTAAGCTTAATTCGGTATTATTTCCTGGTATCATGGGGCTGCAAATGCCACAACGAACTTCAATGGTTGTCTAGCTTTATGATCAGAAAAATCACCTAAGGCTGGACGACCAAAGAAACTAATTGCAACCGCCTCGGTTAGATAGCTTGTTCTCACTGCATTCACACTCGGCTTGTTGAACATTTTAAAATTATAGCACGAGTGTTCGGTCTAGTCACTTCGCTTGATCGAAACCTGGTTAAAAAGCGACCATACCGACAATCGCCATTCAATTTTAAAACTGGCTTAGCTGCTTATCTTCACTTTTTGGTAACTTTGTTGTATTATTTTCTGGTGAAGACCCTGCTGAGTTGGCCCGGTTCTTGAGACACACTTTGCCCAGTGATGAGGGTATCACGTAGACATGACTGCACAAAATGCATCCCAAGATCGAGGCCTTGGCTGGCGCACAGATTGGTTCACGGATTCTCGTCGTTTCGGGATTATAGGACAAACTTTACCCAGTGCTGCTAGGAAATTGGCAAAACCGAACAAGGTTTGTCGTATAATTGCTGTTCCGGTAGCTTCTCTTCCTTGCTCCTCACAGTCGGAGGATGCGTTGGTAACTGATGATCTATCTGCCGGCGGCTGGACCTTTTATACCCGACCACGGTGGGCCGCGATCGCTTACCTGTGGGCGGCGGCGGGCGTCGCCTCTTACCTGCAGGGGTCCGCCGGAGACCTATTCTGCGAATTCGCGTCCCGGATCGCGGCGGCGACCTTCGTAAAAATTTTGCAACTTAATCCGTGGCCATAAACGGATTAATGCGGCTCAGTTTCAGGTTCGGGGAAAAATGCGCAGCTGTGTCGCGCATAATTTTCGCAGAAACGCAATTAGGTTAAGCCCGAAAGGGACCTGGGATCGGGAATCGGGAATCGCGGGAATCGCCGCCGGGTTAATTTGGTAGTTAGCGCGAAGTGTGATCCCTGTGTCGTCCCCGGGAATCCTTGTAGGTATCGCGCAGGCAGGATCTGTCACGAAGTTTCTCCTCTAGGGTGACTGTACCAAAGCCAAGGATCAACCTTGACCAGCCTAAACATTACTGGAAGCCACCACCTGCCAAAAGTACATCAATTTGGAAACTCTTTTCTCTAGTGTCCTCCCTTTGTGTGGGATTTATTGTGCCAACTGTCATGTGCTAGACTGTACCCCAGGGACACTACACAGAGCTAAGTTACCTTGGTCTATATATAATGGAGGGTTTCTTGCGGTTTAAATATTTACTGTGGCTCAAATATTCACACTTGAGTGTTCGGCTCAATAAACCCTTGAATGCATAATATAATTATAGACCAACATTTTTCTAAAGATCTGAAATTGTTGAAGGTCTATAGGGCCTGCTTAGGGAATTGGTATTGTCCTCAGAGGACAGAATCCATGGCAACTTGGATGTTCTTTCTAGATCAAAAAGAGCAAAAAGTCCTTATTGCCTTTAGAAACGCGATATATTAAGATATATATATTGTGTCTCTTGACCTAAAGAGACCCCAACAACTGCCAGAATATAATCAATGCCCCTTCTATTCGGAATTAATAAAAAAAAGGTCATCCTGGCATTTTATTATTGTTTTAGATACTTATATTTATTATTATTTTAGATACTGAGGTTTAAGAAATTCCGTAAGAATATGACAAAAGAAATTTATCAAAGCTAAAAAGTTGTCTCGGGTATTTCCTTTTATTTTATATCCTTAAATATATGTACAAAAGCCTGGCTGCTAGTTTTATAGTCTCCAATTTGATAACGGGCAGTATAAATAATTAGAAAAACCAAAACTATATTTAAGGGGAATATAGAAAACACGCAAGTGAATAATTGTATCTGTATAATGCCGAGCTTAAATAATGTGGGATCGGCATGGTTTGGTTTGAACCATCTCAGGCTCTCCCTACATTCAACAATTCCTATGAGAATCGAGAATCTTTATAGCTTAAATGCATTTGGTATATATTTAATAGCGAAATAAGAGAAATCGGGACTATTTCAAACTCATCGAGGAAGATGATTCAATTTACGGATCCAGTGTCCTTTGAAATCTAAGTCACTGAAACGGCTTCGCTTCAAAAACAACTCTACATAACATTATTCAAACTTTACACTTCTCCGACAAGGAGAAGTCATACACAAAAATATCGAATATTTCCGACAAAAGTATTTCGCGATTTGGGATACAATGCATTGCTATGCTTTTCTGCAAGCTATCCTCATGGCCTTTACGGCTTTAATAGTAAGTTGATTTAAGTGTTTAAGGTGTTTAGGAAAAGCTTCATTTCGGTGATTTCCCAATAGTTTTTCCAGGTGCGAGAATACCGTGCTATGCCGCTGCGGCATTCCGCTCCTGAGCCACCGACAAGCATTCTGGCGGCCAGAGCTGCGAGGCAGGTCGATCCGAGTCACGAGCATGGGACTAGCAATGCGTTTATGGATTTGTGGAGGAGCTACCGTTCCACTCGTAGCCAAAGTCTTGGGGGAGGTGGCTTCAGGGTATTTCCAAAAAAGAATCGCGTCGACTTTTACCCGGTGGCAAATCCACAAGATCCTCCTGATCCTGATGATGATCCTGATACTACTACTGATACTGATACTGATACTAAAACTACTGATGCTGGTGATACGACAGGAGCATCAGCATCAGCATCAGCAGCAGTAGGTCCCAAAGAATTGACCGTAAAAATTCCCAAATTTCATCCCAACGATAGAGGCGACAAAGTTTACAATCCCTGGCCAGTAACCTATGGCGATCGGATATTGGATCCGCGGTTCCACAACCGGCAACCACCCCGTCCAGCGCTCGACCCGCATCCGGTCAGGAACTACTATCCCAGCATGATGAACCTCACCAAAGTCTGCATCAACAGGACCACAATTTACAACGAGTACAAGATCGAAAAGTGGCTGATGCGCAGCCTTAGCAGCAAGAAGAAGATGAAGCGCCGCTTTTTCCCAGAACTGCGCTTCGAGCTATTTAAGAAGGGCGAGTCGGAGTCCTGCCATAATAAGAACTACACCGACTGGCTAAAGTACCAGGAGTGCGCCATTCGTCGCAACCAGCGCATGGAGTACTTTATCCCGAGATATCCGCGACAGCAGTTAGTTGATTAGTTGATCGTTAATTAGCAATAGCTAATTCCTAGCGCATTCCTAAAAATTCCAAATACGATATCAAATATTTTCTACTTCAATTGTCAAGCCAAGAATTTTCAAGTTTATTCGCATGTTATGTCCAAGCACAAAGGCTAGTCCTGATTATTATGATTAATATCGGAGATATGGAACAGGACAGGGCCCAAAATGGAATGCCTTTACCTATCTTAGAAGCCAAAAATATCTAAATCCACTTGATAAAATCTGTGCAGTATTAAGGACTCGATTGTAATAAAATTCTGAACCCCATACCGTTTAGACTCCATTCCAAAGAAAGCTTAAACATTTTCTCTTATACCCGGCATCTATAGGGTACTTGGGTATTATAATTAAGTGACAATCGAAAATGTACGTAGCAGGCATAAAGTTTATATATATTCTTGATCAGCCAGCCGTGTCGGCTGTGTGACCGTCCGTATGAAACAACAGATATCAGAGACTATAAGTTTAGAGCTACATAAACTTTTTAATCTGAAAAACGTACAACTAAGCTATAGTCATGATTTTTGGCTCAAGGTAAACAGATATGAATTAAATACATTTGTGCGGGCGTGATCTAAAAATTTTAGTAACATCGGAGTTATAAAATAATTATATTATAATTATAATATTTGATGATCTTCTGCAATATTTATTATTGAGTTGGCAGCACCAATGGGTGTTGCTCATCATGTTCCCAGCAACATTTTTCTTCAATCTTCAACATTTTTCATCAAATTTAGCATAATTAGACAGATGGAATTAGCGAAATAAAATAATTAAATTTATGTATATGGTGAACTTCTACAAAATCTAGATTTGAGTTGGCAGCACCAACGGGTGTCGCTCACTATGTTCCTAGCAACATTTGTCATTTTTAGAAGTTTCCCTACATTTGTCTTTATCTGTCAACAATTTTCATAAATTTTAGCATAATTATACAAATGGAATTAGCTATGTTCATTTCCCTTTTAATTTCATCCACAACGCTTTGGAGACCGGGTATCTCGGTCGGTCACACTCGAGTGTAGATTTTCATCTTGTTCGAATTTCACATCCATAATTTCTACCTTAATTTGATGTTAATTGTGCGTAAATATATATTTTTATGAGACGTGCAACGTATACCAGCTGAAAAACCGAGCGACAGTCTACCAATAAAAAGTTGATAAATTTGATCCTTTCAGTGCTGTTTAGTGTCCTTCTAAGTGAAACTAAAATGCTCTCATAATTGAAATTTTTGATTACATCATTCTTTATGGTTTTAAGTGATTTTAAGCTATAATTGTAATCAATTATTTCACAATTTTAAATTATTTAAAATTATGTTAAGCCAAATTTGTTGCTTAAATATGTTTTTGGCCAAAATATCTGTAAATTCACTCCCTTTTTCTTCCCATTTTCCGAAATCTTAAAATAAACAATCAACACTTTTGGTTTTGTTGCTTTCGCTTTGTTTTTTTCTCGTTTATTTGGTAAAATTAAATCAATATTTTCATTTCATTTATATGTTTTTTTGTTATTACCTTTTTTCAGATATCATTTCTTAGAAAAACGAACATAATTGTTTCAAATTTTCAGCGTTGTACAACTAGAAGAAGAAGAAAACAAATAGTGAAAACAAGAAGATGGTAAATGATAATGAAATCTTCTAAGTAAGTAGTTATTTCCAGCTGCAGCTGTTCTCCAGGATGTCTCCAGACTCCATCTCCATCTCCAACTCTAAACCCCTCATCCTTCCATTCCTCCTCCACATTCCACACATCTCTCTTCTACGCACTCCTCAAACCAGCTGTGGGAAGGTAAAAAAGATGTACAACAATATTATTAAGACATATTTTAGAGAAGTGATGTCGCCGTAACTGCCGCTGAAAGGTCGCTCATGATGTCATGATGTTTTTGTGGCGATTGTTGGATTTCCGTATGCAAATTGTTCTTTGACGATTCGTTGAAGGAATAATGTCTAACATAACTTTGAAGAGGTTGTGGTGTATGATAGAAACCTGCGGGGTATACAAAGTTCAGTTTGAAATATACATCTTCAGTGAGAATTTTTTGGCCAAGGACTCACCGCTTTTTATAAAATATTGTGGGTTCCCGCGAAAAAATCAATGGGGGAGAGATAACTATGATAACTAATCCTTAAATGGTATGTGTTATAGCTTTTTACACTGCAAAGACATATTAAAGGGGTTAATAGTTAATGCGTTATATAAACGTTAAACGTGTGCAAACAATTATAGGTTGTAAATAAAGAAGCAGAATAAAAGAAATAATAAATTAAGCGTTTCAGAGATCCTCCAGCTTTAGGGTACTTCTGTAGTTTAATTTAACAACACAAGGTTTCCCCTTCTTATATTAAAATAATTTCCGTGAATAAAAAAATAAATAAAGCGTAATAAGCCCTTTAGAGCTAAGGTATTTATTATTTGGAATAACATAATAATTTTATCCCATTATATATGTATATATATATATTTTTATAAAATAAAATGAAACATTTTTTAAAGACACATCTATTTATTGTTAAAATTATTACTGCGATCCTTGCAGTTTTTAATATATTCGTCTCTACTGATTTTATTTAATTAATAAAAGTTGCTTCTCAAAGAAAAACGACATATTTTAGGCCCCTTAAGTTCGAATTAAAAAAAAGATATATTCAATGATTTCCAATGATTTATTTATAGATTTCAATCGATCTTAGCCATAACTAAATAATAAACCTATTAAGAACATGAAAATCTACTTGTATTTATTTATTAGCAGGGCTTTTCGTCTCTACTGATTTTATTTAATTAATAAAAGTTGCTTCTCAATGAAAAACTCTATTTTTTGACATATTTTAGGCCCCTTGAGTTCGAAATAAAAAAAAAGAGATATTCAATGATTTCAATGATTTATTTATAGATATTCCAATCGATCTTAGCCATAACTAAATAATAAACCTATTAAGAACATGAAAATCTACTTGTATTTATTTATTAACAGGGCTTTTCGTCTCTACTGATTTTATTTAATTAATAAAAGTTGCTTCTCAATGAAAAACTCTATTTTTTGACATATTTTAGGCCCCTTGAGTTCGAAATAAAAAAAAAGAGATATTCAATGATTTCAATGATTTATTTATAGATATTCCAATCGATCTTAGCCATAACTAAATAATAAACCTATTAAGAACATGAAAATCTACTTGTATTTATTTATTAGCAGGGCTTTTCGTCTCTACTGATTTTATTTAATTAATAAAAGTTGCTTCTCAATGAAAAACGACATATTTTAGGCCCCTTAAGTTCGAATTAAAAAAAAGATATATTCAATGATTTCCAATGATTTATTTATAGATTTCAATCGATCTTAGCCATAACTAAATAATAAACCTATTAAGAACATGAAAATCTACTTGTATTTATTTATTAGCAGGGCTTTTCGTCTCTACTGATTTTATTTAATTAATAAAAGTTGCTTCTCAATGAAAAACTCTATTTTTTGACATATTTTAGGCCCCTTGAGTTCGAAATAAAAAAAAAGAGATATTCAATGATTTCAATGATTTATTTATAGATATTCCAATCGATCTTAGCCATAACTAAATAATAAACCTATTAAGAACATGAAAATCTACTTGTATTTATTTATTAACAGGGCTGTATCTTATCCTGATATTCAGGCAGATACAGAAACCTAAAAAACAAACCTTGTAAATAATTTGGAAAATAAAAATACCAAAATGTTTTATTTTTTCTTTTTTGTTGTTTTTTTTTTTTTCTTTTTTAAAAAGTTTTATTTGCATCATCATAGTTTATTGAGCTTAATCTCGGGCTATCTAAATTGGATTTTTAGAATTTAAAAAATTAAGAATAGGGTTTCGTCAGATCGTTTTCCACATTGGCGGAAATACTGCTATATCGGAATACGTATAGGTAAGTAAATAGGCAACTTAGGAGTAACAGAAACAGTCTCGTGAGGAGGAAGGTAAGAGGTCAGAGGTGAGAGGTGAGCGGTGAGAGGACGAGAACGAGTGAAAACATGTAAGCAACTTACAAGAAATTGTCGGTGCCGATGGGGCGGCAGCTGGTGCAGCTGTGGCTGCTGCTCTGACCGCCGCTGCTGGTTGCTGCTGTTGCTGTGGGTTAGGTGTCAAATGTGGTGCTTGGTTGTTGTCCCCGTCATCATCATCAATGTAGTAAGTTTTATGGTAGTTGCCCCCGCCGCCGCCATTGTTGCTGTTGCTTATGCTGTTGCTGCTGCTGTGGATGTTGCTTCTGCTGATCGTGGTTGTCGCTGCCTGATGCTGATACTGCTGCTGATACTGCTGCTGCTTGCGCTTGTGTCCGGTTATGCTTAGAGCCGCCGATAGACTGGAAGCCGCATGCAGGATCGAGCGCTGATTAAAAATGCTATTGGAGGCGGCCGCCGCCGCCGCATTGTTGTTCTTCCGGAACTTCTGGTGATGATGATGATGAACGGGGGGCTGCGGCAGTGGCGGCGGCGGCGGGGGCGGCGGTTGCGAGTGTAGCGTTGGCGGTTGTCACGAGCACGTCACCTCCGTTGTGACCGACTGTGTGTTGTTGTGTGGCTGCTGCTGCTGCTGCTGTGGCTCCGGCTCCGAGCTGTTGTCCACCTCGGAGCCATTTTTGCCCGAACTCTTGAAGCTGGGCGCATTCATTTGCGCCGCTGTGGGCGTAGTGGGCGTACCTGCCCCCATATCCGACGAGGCATTCGAGTTCTCCTCCGTCAGCTACATAAAATGCATAATATATATTAATTATCTTGTAAGCTGGCTGGTTAGTTCAAGCCACTCCTCACCGATTCGCTGAGCCTGTGTATCTTGGCGCCGCTATCCCGGCCGCGATTACCGCTCGCCGGCTGCTGGTTTGGCGCCAGCGAATCCTGCGATTGAGCCAGCTCCGTGGACAGCCGCTTTCGGTTGGCCAACAGCGTGTTGTTAAAATTATTATGACTCTCCATGGACTTGCGCTCGCGCTTAAGGAAATCGGCGTCCAGGTAGAGCGACAGCTGCTTGCGCTTCACATGGCGGGCATCGATGGTCATGCCGTCCTTGAGCATTTTTATGTTTACCTGCAGGGATTATTCAGAGAGATTAGCGTTTGGGTTTATTGGTGGCTGGACTTTCCGTTCTACTTACGCCATGCATCATCACGTGCTCCGTGAAATTCTGAATGCTCTCGGTGAGGTCCACGTTGAGGTTCTCGGAACGCTCAAACTCCAACCCGATGAACCACATCGAGCAAAAGGGCGCCGATGTCACCGAGGACTGGTTACTACTCTGCTGCTGCTGCGACTGCTTCAGATCGTCCTCGTTCCCGCTGTTGTTCTGCGAGTTGTTGGCACTCTGGCCCTTCTTGAACTCAAAACACTTGGGATTGACATGGGCCAAGGCAATGTGCGGATTCCGCTCCAGGTTGCCAATCAGCAGACGCACCTTGGACTCCACCAGGCCGCACCACTCCAGGTGATCGTCGGCCGTCTGCGAGTTGACCAACAGGACGATAAAGTGTCGGTACCTGTAGAAGAAGCTGGGAGCCTCGAACAGGCGGTCCCATGGAATCCGACCTAGCATGATCTCGTCCGTGATACTCATGCCGCGATTAAACTCATTCAATATGACCTTCTTGGTGGACTCGGACACGTTGAAGGTGGAATTCTGCTGTGGATAAGCGGGCGTAATTATCGGCATCAGATGATAACGATCCGAGGCATTGACACGTGGATCCCAGACCTAGAATGGATTGAAGGGATTAGGCAAGGCCTGCCTGGGTAGTCTGGGGTATGGCTTACCTGAAATCTTAGATTAACATTGTCGGGATGCTTGAGTAGCACTGGATTGGGCCACTTCCAGCGCGAGAAAACCAAGAAGAACTTGTGCACCAGCGTGGCAGCTGCGGCATTCGGATACAGCTGGCAGGTCCTGGCCACTAACATGGCCCAGGTAACGCCGCCAAAGTAACCCAAAGAATTTGAGTATATGCCGTGTTCTGCGGGAGGGGGGGAAAATCCAAGAATTTAGTTTCGTTTTTATTGGAGGAAAGGTAAATCCCTTAGTACTCACTCTTTGCCCACAGCTTGATGGTCCGCAGGGCCAGGCGGAAATTCTCAATGTTGGGCACCAAAGCCAGGATCTCGTCCGTCACGCGACAACCGTTCAGACTGCGCACCGAGCGATGGTCCAGATTCCGCAGCAAGTTATCGTCGCGCAGGTCAAAGTCATCCGGTATCTCCTTGAGCGAGAGCCGAGCGAACAGCAAATCGATCTCGATGCCATCAAAGTTCATCTTGATGACCGGCACGAAGGCCTCCTCAACGGACCGGCACTCGGTGACCTCCGGCTGCTTCTTCAGCACCTCGAAGAAGCTCTGAAAGTAGTCGGTGCGCTCAATGTTCCGCGGGGCCACGCACAAGGCGTCTATATCGGCGCCCTTGTGATGGACACCCAGGCGGTACGAGCCGAATGTGTAGATCTTTCCACCCAGCTTCTCTGCGGCAGACTCCGGCATGTTCTTGCTGACGGAGATCTCCTTGACCCACTGCTTGACCAGTGTGTTGAGCTTGGCCAAAATCTCCATGCGGTGGTTCAGCTCGTCCTGGCTCTCGAAAACGTTGTACGGCTCCAGGGAGCCGCGCAGTTCTTCGGTGCGCTGCAGATCCTCCGGCCTCGGCTCGGCCAAACTGATGGCCGAGGTCATGCCCAGCTGCTTGGCGGGCGGTCCGCCCGAGGTAGAGTTGCCATTGTGCTGATGCTGATGCTGATGATGGTGCTGCTGCTGCTGCTGGCGGTGTGTTGGTTCGGAATTCCACATCCTGTCTCTCTGTTGTCTGTTGAGCTTAAAGTTAGGTACTGTTCATGGGAAATTGAGTCTGAATTAGTACTAGAACTAGTAGTAGTAAACCAAGTATTAACTCACCTATCTAGGCTTAAAACGTATTTAGGTATTACACTTAAGTTTGCTCTCCAATAAGCCAAAATGGAATTATATAGGCGGCTCTTTATACCTTTTGCGACTGCCTGCGCTTAATAAAATGCTGGAAAATAAAATGTAAATAAATATGAATATAAAGCTAAATGTAATATTTCTGTTTTAATTTTTCTTATTTATTGCTAAAGTCCACGAGTAAATGATAAAAAGTACGTGAGATTCGCAAGCTAATTTTCTTTACGGTTCACTGCATCGAGCGAGCACTGTATTTATCAGTTTGCAAGAGGGCTTGTATTATCTTATTTTCCCTTTGATGGTCTGCACACGGTTAATGGTTAATGGACAATTACTACTATTTGCGCGCTGACTAAATGCAATTTGCAATATGTGCGATAAGATATTTTTCACCTACCGCCGTTATATTACGAAAAGCACAACAATGAATGTCACGCTGCAACTGGTCACACTGGCGCTCCGTTTGCCTTTGGGCATAAACAAATGCGTAAAACAATTAGCAGCAGCGACGGAGATGCGAGCAGGAGGCGGAGGAGATGTAGGTGTAGCTCGGTGTGTGCAAAAGTGCAGACTAATTGTGAAAATGACAAACATAAACAAAGAGAGCTAATTCAAACTGAATTTCGCGTTCCTGCCTGCCTGCCTGCCCCCGCAGGTAAACGGTACTCTCACCAACACAAGCGCGCTTCGGCTCACGCGCTCACGCACACCCACACAGCTGCGAGCGACGCACGCACCACATACATACACACAAAAATAAATACATAAAAGTTGAGAGGGAAAGAGGGACGGGACTTTTATCGCTTGTTTTTGCTTACCTGCGCTGCGTCTTCTAATTCTTTGACTGCCGTTGTAGCTGCCTCTGCCGCTACTTCAAACAAATGTTGTGGGTGTGTGTGAGAGTGTGGCGTGTGTGTGTCCCGTGTCCGTCCGCTGCATTAGTAGAGTGTACATATGTATGTATGTATGTTAGAATTTGGCAGAAGAGTGGCCCATTCATTGGTTCTTCTTGTTGTTGCTGCTTCTCTTGCTATCGCATCTCCTCTTTGTGACACTCTTCACATTTCCCGTTCGTTCCCGTTTCCGTTCGCCCCCTCCCACTCCTGCTGCTACTACTGCTGCTGCGACACTTTCTTGTAAAACTCTCGCGTTTTATGCTACGTGACGTGCTCTTCTGACGGCTAAACTGAAGCACACGCACACACCGATATATACATATGCCAGTTGCCAAAACGCGAACGCAAACGCAAAAACAAACACTTTTCGCCCACTTGCGGGGGGCTGGCGGTGGCGCTGGGACTGTGATAACGCTGCGTGTGTGGCGCGGGGGAGATTAGCGAGCGGCAAACATTTTCCGCTGGCTTTTTTGATGCTGATTTGCGCGTTCTAGCAATTAAAATATGAAGCAGTGTGACCGCGGCGATAGGGATGCAGAATACCATTGGCTTTATTCGATAGATATCGGATTCTTCTGTCCGTTTTTCCTATATTTAATTTTTGACAAGTTTATCAATTAAATTGGCTTGTATGCATTAAGTCCCAGTGCATTAAGTACTACATTTGTTTTAATTCAACTTTAAAGTATACCACAAAGCATAAAATATATCACACCCGGCTTGCTATCGCCTAGGGATGGTAAGATCTTGAGAGGGTGGCTCACGCGTGCCTCCATTGGTCGCAACTATCTGGCAACTCGCGCAACAGCTGGTGATTTTGGCAATTTTGCATCGATTCTGTTTATTATTGCTGGAAAAAATAAAATGCAGAAACGACAGCAAAAGGCGCTACAAAATGTAAGGCAACCGACGAACGCCTAGCTGCAGACCCGGCACCGGCCCGCACCCGCACCCGCAACATGATACCCTGGATGCGCGAGAAGTTTAACGAAAAACGGGCCAAGTGGCTGGCGCGCAGCAAGCGGGGCGGCGGCGGCGGCTCACCGGCGGACGAGAGCCCGCGAAGCAGCAGCCACAGTCACAGCCAGCGGACGGACGGGGCGGCCAGCGATGTGGATAGCCTGAGCGGATCCTCACTGAACGTGCACACCGCAGAGTGCGAGACGCAGACGGATTCCCCGCTCATTCCCAGGCCCATGGTTGGCGGCGGTGGCTGCGTGCTAAGGACGCCCTCGCCTGCGCGCCGTCGTCGCATGCAGCTGGAGCTGCAGCTGCAGCGGCGGCGAGAGGAGGAGGATCATGACTCCGGCCAGGACTCACCTACGCCCACTCAGCAGCAGCACCAGCAGCAGCATCAGCAGCAGCACCAGCAGCAGGCCCATGCGTAAGTTGTCAGTTTTTTGGGGTATTCACAAGTGCTGACCCGAAACTGTATTTGTCTTCTCGAAATTTTCCGTTCTCCCAAAACGAACTATGCAAAAACTGCGCAGTTTGTTCCTCAGGTAAGTGTCGCGCACGGATTTAGGCAAGCAATAAATTAATCCCCTGGTTAATCCCCGCAGAAAACCAGCCCATTCCAACCGCCAAAACTCGTCTGCGTCGCCCAGCAAGTCCGAGGACTCGTGCAAGCCGGGCGAGTCCATAACGGTGCGCGTGATTTGTCCGAGCTCGCGGGTGCTCATCTTCAGGACGGACGTCAACAAGCGCTTGAACGAGCTGAAGAGCGAGGTGATTCTGGAGCTGAGCGACGATCCCGACTCCATTCAGCTGTTTGCGCCCGATGTGCGTCACTTGAATCCCCGCTATCGCCTGTACCGTGCCGAATACTATGGCAGTGAGCTGAACGAGGCGGAGACGCTGGCGCAGCTAAAGGTGCGGAACAATGAGTCGTTCATCCTGGCGCCGCGTCGCAGCACGCTGCCGCATACGGTGGTGCGGATCCGTGAAGTGCCCGGTCCCAACGAGCAGCTGGTGGAGAGCGCCACGCGCTACGTGCCCTCCAATGCCAGCCAGCTGCCCACCATTGACATCAACGAGATCTTTCAGCAGTCGAACGTGGGTTTATTCAGCTCTCGAGTCCAAATCTAACCCTCCTTGATCCCTTCCAGATACAATACGATGTGCGCAAGGTGCTGATCTCTCTGGCGCAGGCATCGGCGGCTGTTATAGGCGCTGGTCCCTATGCTCCGCGCCTGATTGCCATGCTGAAGCAGCGACTGATCAATCGGCGTAATCAGCAGGCGGATACGCTGCAGTGCCTGGTCGACATGGGCTACAAGCGTGAGCTGGCCGCCTTTGCCCTGAAGGCCCACAATGGCATCTACTCCACAACGATGGAGTGGCTCATACAGAACCAGAACGAGGAAAATCCACAGGAGCCGCCGACCATGAACATGCAGCACAGTGTCTCCTCCATTTCGCCCTCCACGATAGTCACCAATAATGTAACTGAAACGTATATTAACATTTAGCCTTTCTTTTTCTTAAATTCTTATTTTTTTGCTACAGGAAACGATTGAGAATACCGCCGCCCTGATGGAGATTGTGCGCATCTACAGCCACCGGGATTCGCCGCCCAGCGACGAGATTGTCGAGTCGCTCACAGAAATGGGCTTCGAGGAGGCGGCGGTGCTGGCAGCTCTGAAGAAAACGGGCAACAACAAGGCCTCCGCCTGCGAGTGGCTGTGCGACAATCGCTCGGGCAGCGTTACAGAGCTGCGCGAGGGCCTGGCTCCCGATTCGCCCATCCTAAAGGTGATCCTAGAGATGCCACAGGTCCAGATGACGCTCAGCAATCCCAAGACCTTTCTGGGTGGGTCTACCTGTTAACCTTAAGCTACCGAAATCGTGGCTAACTCTGTGTACTTTACAGCCTTTCTGAGCATTCTGGAGAACGAGCAAGCGATACGCGTGTGGCGCGGCGATAACGACACCACCTCGGTCATCACACATATCCTGCAAAAGTACCATGAGGAGAAGCATGTGCTGGGCATCAACCAGTTCTACACGAACCGCTGGTGAACGGCGCCGCCTTTATTATGAGATTAACCAAATTATATTTATTCATATACATATACCACCATTGCAAACACGCTTGGCCTGTGTCCGTCGTATGTACAGAGTATTTTTGTAGCCGAAAAAGAACAATGAGAAATGAATGTAAACTGCACAAAGCCAAAGATGCAATCGCTTCGCCCAGAGCACGCGACTGCACTCTACAAACGCTTACCGATCAGTACGAAATGCATTATATACACACACACAAATATGTATATATATGTATATATCACTAACTCACTACGATTAGCAAATATCTCGGAACTGCATCCCACAGATATGCACATCATGCATCCCCCTCAGTTGTAAGCGATCGAACTTGCGGTGATGTCAGAGCGTTGTATGCCAGGTTGTTGGACATAGAGCCGCCATAGAGCCAACAACTTGAACTCGAAGTATTATTTTGTAAACCAAATATTCTAGATTTGCATTGTTTTTAACAAGAGGCAAATAAATCAATTAGTTTTTGATACAAAACAAGGGAGTGGCTTTTTGTTTTCTCTTTAAAGGGTTAAATTAAAATATTTAGAAAGGGTTTTAGAAAAATATAAAACGAAGGGAAAGCAAATTGTATGTGTTAACCAAAGAAAATATTTTGTTAACCTTCATTTATTTATATTTTAAAAAGTGCGCTCAGAGGTAAGAAAAACCAAATTTATTTAACGTCTGGAGAAAACACAGAGCTCTCAGAACTACAAGAACATAATATATACATCGCCAAAGCGTATAATTCGACTTTCCTTTTGATTTACTCGCAGCCTTCATTTTTGGGCTTCGATCTATATCTTCGGTGCCCACCCGTGTTCCAAATTACATACATGCATTTACAGGGGTACAAAAACAAAATCTATGTATAGTCTGGGGCAAACAAAATCATTATGTACATTGCCAAGGAGAAAAACTTTCGTTTTTCCATTTTCAGTGCTCACATATTCTGTATTTTTGGAGGCAGTCTTTGTGGTTGGGCTCCAATCTTGATATTCCGTGCCCATCCATGCTCCAAATGCATAAATTTAGCTGTAACTAATTATAGGTAGTAAATAATAATGATATATAAACTAAATTCTGTTTATATTTAATTTCTTAACTCTTTCTTTTTGTACGATATTAGGTAATCTTAATTAAATAATACCTGCCGCTGCCTTGTCCCTTAAGCCATTATGAGTTATGTGGCTTCACACTTAAGCCCTCGGGTACTTCCCAGACTGGAATTACTTCAAATCGGCCCCCGAAATTGATAAATTCAGTATGTAAACTGGGCATGACTCAAGTTCCTTTCAGGTTAACCACTACTGCGTATGAGTAACACTTGCAGATACTTTTAAACTGGCCGTGAGTCACGCCGCGGAGATAAGTTGGCTGCCATTCATCCGAATCAGGGATCCGTAATCCGGAGCATATGTAAAGCTGAACCATTACTCTTGGTCGCAATTTGTACAAATTGAATTGCTTTGTTGTTTTGCCCCGCTGCAGGGAATTATTTTGCTATTGCGCTTTTAATGCATTACAATTAATTTTCCATGCGGCCGCACATTTTTCATTTCATTATTCCCAGCAACTGCAACATGAGCCGACAGAGCTGTAAACACAAAACACAGAAAAAGCAGCGAAACAAAACTATATTCTATTCTATTCAATTGTTGCACATTCCTTTTTTGTTCCTGGAGGGTCAGGAATAGAGGGAGAAACATTTTAATTTATGTTAAGCGCGTTTATTAAGTGGTTGTCGTAGTGGTTGTGTATCCACGAGATACATTTAATAGCCGGTGGCTTTTAATTAATATTTGCGCGCCATATTTGAATTGTTTAGGAAATAGATGCGGGCGAAAAGGGCAAATTATTTATGGTCAGCTCGGGTTTTTTTTATTAAATGTTTGCGGTTGCATGTTGCATCTGCAACAAAAGCACAACGGAGGAGGAGGGCAGCCGAAGCGAGCGGAACGGAAGCGGACAAAGTATCTGCAAGCTTCGCCTAATGGCCCTTGGCGATGGCCATGCAAATCTATCTCTAGAAATTGATGACGCATGCAGCGGGTGCGGGTGTATGGAATATACCATAATAAATCATCTGGACCCTTGCTAAGCGCTTAAGGCTGATGCACTGGGAAGAAATGTTAGAACTATGCATTGCAAATGGGTTATATCTGTAAAAAAATGTGGGATTTCTGAAACCAAAGAGTATTCGATTAAATTTTTCTAATATTCAGGATAATTATATCAATATTATGGAAATTTAAGCATAACAAATTATTTACATAATTCTCCTAACCTAATATAAGAAAGTTCTAGGCTCAACTACGTACTAAAAGTTATTAATTTCTTTATTTTAAAATTCTTCATAAAAGCAAAATAAAATTTTTGGCATTTTGATTGGATTTGTAACCATTTTTAAGTTAAATTAGTTTATTGCTGACTCAGGTTTACCAACATTAAGTTAAAGTTTTTACAGGCATTGCACCTAAAATTCCCAAGTACGAATTCAGTGGCAAACCCTTACAAAACCAAGCAAAATATATTGAGGTTGAATCAGTCAGAAAAATTAGTACTAATAACTTATGTGGATAAGTGTATAAAAAATATTAAAATTCTAAAAGAATAGCATTTAATATCATTGTCTGCATTTGTCTGTATTTGTAAAAATAATAAAATAATTAAATATTTTTTAATACATATAATTTTCTAACTTAACATTTTTACTTTCCCTTAAAGAATATATGTGTTTTATCTCATTCGTATTTCCCAATAATATCTGCTAATTCGGTCAAAATTTTCCACAGTGTGACAACCCGAGGAAGGGGAGTGATTGCTCCTGAAAGTGGCCAAGGCAAATGAGTTTTTGATATTATCAAAAGACGAAATGCATTGACAAGGACGACGAGCGATGAACATCGCCGAACTAATCCTCCCCCGCGGCAATTGCCCCCGCCACCGGTTGGTTGCCTATAAAAAAACATCTCAGCTCCAGCTGGAGTTTTCCATGGGGAAACGTGGAACTCTAGATGGAGATGGGAGATGGAGATGGATATTGAAGTCGTGTGGCTTTGGCAATTTCCGCTGCATATTTGCAGGCGTCGCAAATTTATGAACAGCGACGTCACGCCACCCCACTCACCACCATCATAACCAACATCGAAGGCGAAACAATACCGAAATCGGATTGGCGTTGGGAATAGGAAAAAGCTGCTACAAAATTCCGCAATTTGTATGAAAATGAAAATGAAAATGTTTTGTCATTTCGCCAATTCAATGATTTAAAATTCCTGTCGCATGCGATTTTGGCGCGTTTTCCATGTTTATATTTGCCATTAAAGGCGGCAAGCCGAATAACTTCATCGAATGGCGCTCTTAAAAAATTGCATTTAATATGCATTAATGGCACCCGGACCCTGACTTTATCCTCATCAGCATCCAAAATCGAATGTGTATAATAAAATATTAAGATTGGTAAGGACATAGGGCGTGCCATTAAGTATGTCGTCCTCAAAGGCTCAAATTGCCGCTGGCGAGGATAAAAAAGCATACCACGATTTTTTGTGAAATAAATGGGAGAAATAAATAAGATAATCGTGAGGAATACCAAATTGGGATCATAGAAATGGAGTAACATATATGGAATAGTCTAGGAAAACACAAAATAATCAAACGACAAACAAAAAAAAACCTAATTCCTTTCACAAATAAAATTCAGAAGAGAGAGGACTAATATTTTATGAATCATTAAGGCACCTACTTAACTTAATTTAAGCTTTGTAAGCATTAACTGAGTACTATGTATGGCATAGTGTAGCCCTTTTAGCATTTTGTAAAGCATTTAACATTTTATGTTAAGATTCCGCCGAGATTAAATGAAATTAGGATTAAGTAGAAAAAAGACTACGGTCACACTACAAATTATAAAAGAAAACTACACTACACACCTTATATATTTTTAACTGTTATCAGAAAATAGTTTTTGAGAAGATAGCTTAAGTAACAAAATCATTTGATATTCATCCTTTTATTTAGACTTTATTGAACAGTAAATTGTTAATAATAATAATAATAATAGTTAATAAGTAGTTAATAAACTATCAATATAATAAACTATCTTATCATACGCCCTTTAATATTTATTTGATTAGGACTTCCTTAAAAAAAAAATATAATACTTATATTCATATTTACTTTAGAATCTCACTGAACACCTAACATAAACTTAGT
>VNJO01009261.1:0-13130 GCA_008042535.1 Drosophila tani | reverse complement strand
GTTACATTTGGACAATTTTTCTAAAAATGTTTCATTGAAAAATATGTGCAGGTATAGGAGTTATAGGGAATCTCCCGTGGCTCCTCAAAAAAAAAGTTGCATTGCGGTGTACATCCTAACGGTCCACAGAATCGTCCGAAATGATAACTAGAATATGCATTAGCTAAAGGATAATTGTCCGGAGGTATCACAGTGGAGTTTTTTTTAATCTTTTTTTTTTCGATTTTTCATTAAAGTTTGAAGTCAAAAATTCAATTTCTGACTAAAAAAAAAGTTTAATTGTTAAATAAAAAATACAATAACAAATAAAATTATTGGTGATACCTGGAGAAATAGTTGCAGAAGCTGTGTGCAAAATTTCAAAACGGTTGGTCAAGTAGATTTTGAGTAATCGTGTACACCGACTTTAAAAATGGCACTTTTTAGGAGAGCGCTTTAATGTTTTGGCTTCCCATACATCGAACATAGAGTGACCTCCGTTCAACTACCATTTACTACTATTTAATATAAAATACTTATAAATTTAATTTGTTTTCATTTTGGTTGTGTCTTTTTCCATTTCTTGTTTCTTTTCTTTCAAAAATAATGTTAAAAAAATCAGCTTTTTTCTTAGCTTTTTCTCCCTGGAATTCCGCTTTTTTTAGCTCTTTTATTTTGTCAATCCAGCTTTTTTTGGTCAGAAAAAAATGACATCACTGTACAAGGGTATTATGGGTTAGTGCCAACCGAGAATGTATGTAATAGGCAGAAGGCATTTCCGACCCCATAAAGTATATATATTCTTGACAGCATCACCAGCCGAGTCGATTTAGCCATGTCCGTCTGTCCGTCCGTGTGAAACAACAGATCTAAAAGACTATAAGAGCTAGAGTTACCAAATTTGGTGACAGCATTGCAATCTGTTGCACGCAGATCAAGTTTGTTTTAAAATTTGGCCACGCCCACTTCCGCCCTCAAAAATCATAAAAAACGTAAAATAAGCTATACTTGGGTTGAAGTTAATAGATACAATAAATTAACAGGCTCGAGTGGACGTTTTTCTGAAATTTTCAGTAAAATCGAATGATAAACATAGGAGATATTAGCAATAAGGTTAGAATTTTAACACACCGCCCTAAGGCACTGCTGTTGCAAGCTGTAGCTGACAGGTGGCGCATTCGAGCCTTGGCCGTGCGATATAATGGCGCCAACTGCAGAAGAAATGACAAAAGGATATAGCAAGAAATGACAAAAAATAACATAATTTATTTTTTGACGCCGATCGAGCGGGTTTTTATGTTTTCCTATAAAATGTATCATTCATATTTAAGTATGACATTAAATTTTTTAGGTCGGGAGTTAATTCGAGAGGCGATTTATTTTAAGAAGTATCGAAGTAGACTATTATAATGTATGTACAATTTTAAATTGCCTTTTAGTGTGAAGCGAAAACGTTTAGGTACCGGGTATCTCACAGTCGAGCACAGTCGACTGTAGCTTTCTTATTTGTTATTGTTGTTTTTATGTTTTTCGGTAGCCGCAAACATGAACACTATATCCTGCTTCCTCCAAAAAGCGTTAAATATTTATGACATTTATTGCACTTTGATTTGTTTTGTTTGTCTTTTGACAGGTGAAAATTATTAAGTTATCAGCGGTCCAAAACGGGAGACTACTATTATGCACGAACTCCGGAACTTTGGTCTTTGGGCGGTGAAATTATTTTAAACTTTAATGCCCCGCCACCTTAATTATGTAGGTGTACGATTTGCAATACTTTATAGTTATCAAATCGTCTTTCATATCTAAAAAAATTAAAAGAGATTCTCAGAACTGAACGTCAAGTTAAAAGTGTAATACGTTTTATTAAATAATAAGCTTACATAAGTATCACTAATAATATTTTGGCTCTATGAATTCCAGTATATAATTTTATTTATATTAACTTTAGATTTAGGCTCCAAGGGCTAAGCTTACTGGCGTTATGGAAGGTAAATGGTTGCCACAGCGCGGAAAATTGGGTGGTACAGGAGGCAGATCAGTAAGAGTTCCAATTTGGAACACCAAGTTCATTCCTATTACAATATGATATTGGAAATGACAATGAAATAACCAAAACCCTGGATTATCGGCACGAAAACGTAAAATAGCATAACCATTATTTGGAACCGCAACAGTATCCTTAAGGGATGGTTGCAAATATTGTCTTTCCAGCAACCCGCGTTGATCTAAATCCAGCGCATGTTTTAAGTTCATACGCTTAATATTCATGTCTGGTGATCGTCCAAGTCCTAGGACATAAAAAGATGTACCATGCAAATGAAACGGATGACTGATATTTATCTGTTGAACTTCATCGACCAGCACAACCTCAACAATTGCGTTAAGAGGTATATCGATTTTATGAGTACAGTGGCAGTTTTCACCACAGTCTGCTGGTCTATTGTCCCCATTACAGTAATAGCTCTGGGGTATGTCATTATACTGTGAAAGCATTGGTGACGGTGGCGATATGTATGATACCTCGTCGATAAGTGATACGAGATGGTCAGCGTCCGAAGCGACTATAAAATGGAAATGTGCAATAAAGATATCTTTATTTTAGTTCTTTTTTTATTTATTGCTCTTCTGTTTATAATACAGTATTGATTTTGTATAGTTTTTAGGTTTAACAATCACATACAACAGTATAATTAAAGTCTTGAGCAGCTGCACAAGTAATTGTGTTGTCATACCAAGTTAAACTAATATTTTAGTTCTAAATACATAAATAATAAATATGTTAAAATAATGTTATGCTACTTAAAAGCTAATATATTAAATTATTGCAATTATTCTAACAGAAACCACAACAAACTGAAAATAAATATTTTCTAGATAATGTTTTGACATGGTCTATAACGTTTTTTTATAATAATTTGTATTATGTTACGTAAATAATGGTTCAATTAAATTACTTAAAGTAAAAAGTACATTAAGTTTTATTTTACATTTTTTGTATTTTTGTGCTAGTACCAAGTAACTGGCGGCACATGATCACCACATGTCGGAAATCGGGGTGGAACTGGTGGCAGATCAGATTGTGTTCCGATATGGAAAATAAGATTCATTCCAATGACAATATGGAAAAGGAAATGACAATGAAAAAGCCAGTAGCCAGGATTGTCTGCGCGAAACCGCACAACAACATATCCATTGTTTGGTACAGCTATTGTGTCCTTTAGTGGCGGCTTAGAAAAGTCCCGCTCAAGCATACCCATTCGATCCAACTCCAAAGCATGCTTCAAGTTGATTTTTTTTATTGACTTATCCGGTGAGCGACCCAGTCCTACGACATAAAAAGCAGTTCCATGCAAATGAAATGGATGGCTTAGATTCACTTGCTGCACTTCATCGACCAAAACCACTTCAACAATCGCTCCAAGCGGTATATCGACCATGTGTGTACATTCACAGTTTGGCCCGCAATTCGGCGGCCGATTGTCCCCATTGCAAAAGAATTCGGGTGGTATGTCATCGATTTGTGATAGAGGAGGAGCCGGTGGTGAAATGTATGATATTTCATCGACTAAAGATGTCAGATGATCCCCACTTGGCACAACTTTTAGTACAGGAAAATTAAGATGGTGTCGTTGAATGGTAAAGCGTTTACATCGGATTTTTTATGTTATTACAATTGCCCCGTGTTCATGTATAAAAGGAAATTGTTAGTTACAAAAATAGTTAGTAATTCGGTCCCCAATTCAAGTAAACATACCTAAAAAGCGGTTGTATGTATTTGGTATGAACAGAGCTTTTGGCTCATAGACATAAAATCTGAAAGGTAAAAAGATTTTCACATCAGGACGTTCTACTAAAACTCCTTTGTCGATCTTTTTTGCATTTTTTAAGTTAGAAACGCAAACAGCATCTGTTCGTTTGCGGTCACATATGGCATCCAGAGGGTTGAGGATCTGTGAATGAAGGACTTCGTTAGAATATGAGGGGTCAGTTTGGAAATATGCAATAATACGACTACTTTGAAAAAATCATATTCATTCGAAATTTCCAAGTTGCTAGTTTTATTCAAATTTATTTTTAGGATTATTAATGTACATACAAAAAGACAATAAATTTATTTCTTTAATTATTTTTTTTATGTGTTATTTACACTAATATTTAAATGCATTAAAAAGATGTTAACATGTAAGCATGTATGATTTCAATATTTACATACATCAAAATAATTTACATACATGAGAAAGCGTAAAGGGAAAATATAAACATTTAAATTTTAATACATTTACCACATGCCGATTTTACTTGAACTTTATAAATGACTTAATAAGGTAAAAAAACTTCGAAAAATAGTTGTTTAAATATTTTAAATTTCGACTTTGTAATCCTGAATCTTGAATAGCAAATAACATGTTGATTAAATGATGAATTTATAATAAGCTTATTTTACTTCATATTATTTCATGATTTTTCAGCTAATTTTTAGATATACTTAATACAGTTTAGGTTTGACTTTACTAATGAGCTTTCAGAAGAGAAAAGAAAATATAATTTAATAAAATTAGAGAGCTTCAAATTTATAAGAGCAAGTCTCAACTATTTTTCGATGATTAAAAACTTACCCATTCTCAAAATAATTCATATATGTATGTATGTATATGCAAGTAAGCTCATAAACATACAACCATATTAAAACGGTAACTATAAAAATATTTATATAATTTTACAAAATAAGTAATTCATTTTATACATTGCAAAGCTTCAAGAGATACTTAATATCATAAATTATTATTTAATTGAATTCTTCGTTCTTACAAGTTTATTTGGGAATATATATACATTTGAAAGTAAGCACCTATGTGTCAAGGTGAAGGGAAAGAGGCTATTTATTTATAATCATTGATTCACTATCGAATCTTGGGCGTTTTGTGCTATTTACACAAAAATATATACAGTATGTGCACATATTATGCGCTGTGTCAAGCTTTGTACAAACTGTTTATTCAGTATGTAGGTCTTGTTCTGTTTTTTTTTTTTTTTGCTTTGTAATTGCAACGTGGCTCACTCGGTGTTGGTTGTTTACTATTTTTACTTAGTTTATTGGTATGGGTGGAGTGTGGTCACCGCATGTCGGAAAACCGGGAGGCACTGGTGGCAGATCAGTGTTTGTGCCAACCTGCAAAATCAAATTCATTCCAATAACTATGTGGAATAGGAAATGACAATGGAACAGCCAAAAACCTAAGAAAGATTACGATTATGATGTGAGTACATTATACTAATACATATTCGTGTACAAACATACCAGGATTGTCAGCCCTAAACCGCAGCACAACATACCCATTGTTCGGAACTGCAATGGTATCCTTAGTCGGTGGCAAATTATACTGTCGATGTAGAAGTCCCCGACGATCTAAGTCCAAAGCGTGCTTTAAATTAATTTTCTTAACGGATGAGTCCGGCGATCGTCCTATACCAATGACACTAAACCCGTATCCGTGTAAATGGAATGGGTGCGACAAGTTAGGTTGTTGTACTGTATAAATAAATAATATAATTATTATTATTTTTATTATTATTATAAAAATTAGATTAACTACATCATACAGATCATGCAATGTTTAAAATTTGACAAGTTACGCACTGAATCAAAACCTCGTAAAAAAATTGTAACGCCAAATCTATAGTAACCCTGTAATACTACCTAAAAACATAATCGATCAGAATAGTAATAACCCGTCTAAGCTTGTGGCAAGAAAAGTTTTTCTTTCGACAGCTCGTAGAAGATAAGTTTACGATCCTTTGTTTTTTTTTTCAGATAGCTTTGCGACCCATTTATCTTCACGGACTGATTATAAGCTGGATAATTTTTAGATATTTGAGATTTTCGCATTGCTTTTAGGAGCAAAAGCGCTAGTTTTGCGACACTCTCCATTAACGCTCGCTTTTAAGATTATTGTGTAGAAAAAACTATACCCTTGCTATATGTTTTCGTTTATCATACTAACAAGTTACAGCATTGTAAAAATAGTTAGTGTGCGAGTGCATTCAGTTTTCGGACTAAACGTCAAAACTGCTGTAAGGCTGCAAATAAAGTGCACGCCGAGTCGAAGACGAAGACGAAAAACTGGACAAAACGATTTGTATGCATCCGCGCGAATCTCTTTATAGTGCTTGCGAAAACGAAGACGAAACGCAAGCGATTCGATTAATATACTCAGGTACTGTTTTGTTTTTTTTATACCCGGTACCCATAGGGTATAAGGGTATTATAAGTTAGTGCCAATAGAGAATGTATGTAACAGGCAAAATGGAGGCATCTCCGACCCCCTAAAGTATATTATTCTTGATCAGCATATCCAGCCGAGTCGATTTAGCCATGTCCCTCTGTCCGTGCGTCTGTCCGTGTGAAACATCAGATCTCAGAGTATATAAGAGCTAGAGTTACCAAATTTGGTGACAGCATTGGAATCTGTTGCACGCAGATCATGTTTGTTTTAAAATTTGGCGACGCCCACTGCCGCCCCCGAAAATCATAAAAAACTTTATATAAGCAATATTCGTAATTTTTGGCTGAAAGTAAACGAATAAAATAGATAAATAGGTATTTGCAGAAGTTTTCTAAAAATCGTTGCTCAGAATTTTTTGAACGTTGCTTAACATGTTTTTTGCAACATTTTTCTTAATTTGACAACATTTTGTTTTTTCCATGTTTATGTCGGTCGGTTAGTGCCAACCGAGAATGTATGTAACAGGCAAAAGGAGGCATCTCCGACCCCATAAAGTATATATATTCTTGATCAGCATCACCAGCCGAGTCGATTTAGCCATGTCCGTCTGTCCGTCCGTCCAGACGGACGGAAACAACACATCTCAGAGACCGGGTACCGGGTATCTCACAGTCGGTCACACTCGACTGTAGCTTTCCCCCTCTTTAAATTCTGTTGTAAATTAAGTGTTCGCGGACGCAGAGGTAATGTCACTTAATTGCAGCAGTTTACATCATCTGATGAGGAATTGCGACTAACGCTTCCGATTCGTCTAGCGCTAAACACACCTATTCGTAACTCGTAACACATGCAAATCGTCTTTAGCTTCGTTTTCGTCTTCGGCTTTAGCGCGCACTCTGTCTGCAGCCTAAGTGAGCAAACAGAGTGCGCGCTGAAGTGGAAGACGAAGATGGAGACGATTTGCTTGCGTTTCATACAATCTTCTTCGCAAGCACTGTGAAAGGTCTCATTCACATATTGTTCTGCCCAGTTTCTCGGCATCGCCTTCGTCTCAGCGCGCACTTTGTCTGAACCCTAAGGCTTGTAGCGAGTTTGAGAAAAAAAAGTTCCTTACCTTTACCTGTAAGTTTATAATTTTCTCTCTGAGCTCTCCTTATGCTTATGCAGAGCAACCTCTTGAGAGTATTCAGCTGTACACTTCATCGGCTCAGGCCTCGTCCTCAGTATTTCGCTCTTGCATTTGATCTAGTGACCCCGCACAATTCTATTTTAAATCAACTAGGAAAGCTACAGTCGAGTAGTACCGTCTGAGAGGTACTTGGCACATGGACATGGCTAATTCACATTGTCTAATTATGCTCAAATTAATGAAAAAAATGTTTCAAAAAAATGTTTCAAAAAAATGCAGTAAGAAACTTATTCAGATGAGAATGTTGTGTCCAAATATGGAAGCTCTAACTCTTATCTGATGGACGACGATGCCCTACGGTCAGTACACTCAAGTGGCCCTTCGAAACCAAGCACATGCTTCTTAGGTTTAGGTGTGAATAGGCGCGAAAAAAATAAGGCGAAGGAACTACCCTACACCATATCTACTACTAGCGCGCAGCTCGATTGCTATCTTGCATGTGTACTAAAAGGGTTAAGATTGATGTTTTTAGTTTAGGAAGAGTGTCTACAGATGAGGCTATTTTGTAGTAGTACTCTAATAGGATCATGCATTACGAGGTTCTACTACGAGGTTATACTACGAGGTTCTTCAGTGGTGCAAAACTAAAGGCAAGTAGGATCTGCACCAAAAGATCAGTGCTTTCACGTCACAACGGATCAGGTTATACATAAAGATAATGCCTAGCATCGTTCTACGGTTTTCTAAGAAAGGTAGGCTAATTAGGAAAAGTCTACTGGAATAAGAGGACAACCTAAAGTTTCCATTCCTACGCAGAGCGAAAAGTAAAAGGTATTTTTGAACCGACTCAATGCGTTTGTTGTGGACGTCCCACTGGGGACTCCAAACACAAGATCCATAATCTAAAATATGACGAACTAACGAAATTTATAAATTCTTCGTGACGTAGAAGTCATCGAATTCCTTCGAACACCGTTTAATAAATCCAAGCACACTCTTGGCTTTATTCACAATGCTTGAGTGCTCTTAAGTTAGTCAAAAATTTGGGAAGCTCGTTAATAAATAATGTAAAATGTATGGGACCCAGGTGGCTCCCTTGCGGGACACCAGATGGTATTCGTGTTAAGGGTTTGCTATAAACCACCGGGGTTTTATTAAAAACTTCTATCTTGTGTCAAAAATAATTCACCGTTTCACTGCGCGTGTGCATGCAGCTGTTTTGTGTATTAATAATTCTAAACTAATGAGGTGCTCCTGGCGCTGAACTCCCAATTTAATGGCCTTAAGCTATTAAGCGAGTCCCCTAAGCGCAAAGAAACCATGGTTGACTCACCTCATTTGGGCGGATCCCAACAACTCGCGGCGGGTTCTCAACAGCAGACCCCCTCGGCACTGCCCTCAACCCCATATCTAACTCCAATGACACTAAGATCGAATGTGCGAAATGATTCGATTCCCGAATGTGCGGCGGGAGAGGTCATAATCAACGACCCCACAGAACCACATCCCGAAAACTTCCAGGGTACCAGACCTGGAATACCGGCCTAAATCGGTACTACAAGCGTATCGCCAAAAGGCAGTATTGGTATATTTTCAACGAAACAGATATTTGTTTCGCGGCATTCCCCTGATCAAACATCTGATTATGGAATTACCAATATTCTAGGACACATAAAAGCCGAAAAATCTAAAAATAAAGTGGAAAAAATCAAATTTTCTTATGCTAGGGAAATTTTATCTTTCAAAATAAATGTCCCTGGCGAGCTCTTTAAAACAATGTGCTCTGAGAACACGAGCACATTGTTGTTAAGGAGTACGAAGCTAAGAAAAAAAAAAGACGGCCTGTGAGAGTTAGTCTACCCAGACCGGACGTAATCATTAAGCCATCAACGTCGTAGTTTCCACAAAACTAACCAATTTTTGCCTTCTTTCCTATCAGAATGCAAAAAGCTTACGTAGTAAGCTCTCGATTTTGGGACTGTTTGGGCTAGCGCCAAATAGTTGTAGCGCCCCTCGCAGTCCTCTCATCGCCTCGTCTCTTTGATACTGTCGCCTCGCAGTCCTCTCATCGCCTCGTCTCTTTGATACTGTCGCCTACAAGCGGCAGCTGCAGCTTCAGCTGCAGATTAGTTCCTAGTTCTCTTTTGGTCAAACTGGAGTACGGATCTCTCTCCATTTGATTGTTGCCGGCACGGACTAATTCCGCTTGCCATAACTTAAATTGAATTCTTTTTGTATAATATATTAACTAGAGGCTCTGGCCCACTGCCACCCTTAATAAATGCGTAATTTAAAGCGTATTTTTTGCTGAACTTTACTTTGTGATCAAAGTGGATTTAAATAGGCTTAGAAAAAGCTCGAAGCCTCAACAGGGACTATTATGGAAAATAAGTCTGATCGGCCAGATAAGATAGTCCAGTGTTTTCGCAAGGCTGATTTTCGATGGCTGAATAATTTCATATCTGACTTGTCTACATGTGCACCGACATGGTTAGTGCCATTGATATTTTGTACAATGCCATGAATTCCTTTTGTATCGAATGTGTTCTGTTATAGTATCCGTCAATCACAAATAAATCTCCCTGGCTTATTAAAGAGTTGACTAGCCTCAAAAACATTAAGTCCAATTTCTATTCTAAATTGAAACGTAACGGTTCTAAAGCTATCCATTCTCGCTATTTAGCTGCTTGGTCTAAGTTCACCGTGCTTAAAGGGCAGTGTTATAAAAACTATTTGACTTGTTGTTGGGTTCAGTTCGCACAGGACCCAAAACAGTTCTATAATTTTCTCAGCAATAAACGTAAGCCTATTACACAGCAGTCCTTGCTTTCAGTTAAAAATACGACACCAAACAATGATCATGCAATCGCCGATCCATTTGCTTTTTTTTTCAGACTACTTCATACTAATCTTTAGTCCTAGCTTAAACGAAAGCTCGCTCCTTTTAGATCTTCACCGTGTTAAGAAGGTTTATTCGCCAGGTCCCGATGGAATACCTGCCTGTGTGCTTAGGTATTCTACCGAGGACCTGTGCAGTTCCCTTCTAGATCTTGTGTAGATCAGTAATTTCTTCATGCAAACATGGATTTATTAAACGAAGATCAACGACAAGTAACCTTTTGGAGCTCACTTCTTTTATTATAAGCGGCTATCCACAAAATTAGATGTGATCTATACTGATTTGAATAAAACATTTGACTCCGTTAATCATTCCCTTCTTGTTAGAAAACTCGACTTAATGGGTTTTCCTGTCGATCTACTTAGGTGATTCTCAAGTTATCTGAATGGCAGGACGCAAAAGGTCCTCTTTGAAAACAACTCTTCGAATGTTTTCCGGTTGTACTCTGGTGTCCCGCAAGTGAGCCACCTGGGTCCCATACATTTTACATTATTTATTAACGAAATGCCCAAAGTTTTGACTAACTCAAGTGCACTCATGTACGCTGACGACGTTAAACTTTGCGTAGCGGCGCTAGCCAGTTGGATTAACAAACAGATCTTAATAACTTCCAAAAATGGTGCAGTGAAACTTATTAAACCTAAATGTCTCCAAATGCAAGCTGATGACATTTTCACGTGTATCTCCTAAGCTTGCCAATTATACGCTGAACTGCTGCTCTTTGGAAAGGATCACTATAGACGCTTCAGGTATCCGCCTAGATCCAAGATCATTGTAAATAAAGCCAGAGGTGTGCTTGGATTTATTAAACGGTGGTCGAAGAAATTCGATGACCCCTACGTCACGAAGAATTTATACATTTCGTTAGTTCGTTCTATTATAGAATATAGATCTTGTGTTTGGAGTCCCCAGTGGGACGTCCACAGCAAACTCATGGAGTCTGCTCAAAGGAACATTTTACTTTTGTCTCTTCGTGGCTTAAACCTTCTCATTAACCTAACTTCCTTAGAAAACCGTAGAACCGTGGTGACGTGGAAAGCATCGATCTTTTTGAGCAGTTGAATTTCCAATCCAGCAATCGAGCTGCCCTTTAATAGTCTATATGGGGTAGGGTAGTTTCCTTGCCTTCTTATACCTATACTTTTTTTTTCGGTCCTATTAACACCTAACCCTAACAAGAACGTGTTTGGTTTCATAGGGCCACTTGAGTGTACTGACCGTAGTGCATCAGTCAATTAAAACCTTGCTCAATTTAAAAGATATCAACATGAAACTTTACCCTCGTAATGTTGTATTCATATCCCAATGACTAAAATTATGCGTAGGAACGTTTGAGAACAATTTAAGAGAAATTCATAATAACTTTAAGTTTATGCGGCTTTAACTAAGTGTTATAAATGAAGAAAAAATCGGATAACGATTTATTTTAGTTTCTATATACCATAAATGATCAACCCATTTTTGTGTTTTTGCATACGGTGATTTTCTTTGGAAGGGACCGAAAAAAAAACATTTTTATTTTACTAATAAATTTAAAAATATTTAAATTTTAATAATACGAGTATAATGCGATTCTAAATATTTTACTTAGTTTTTGTGTTTTTATTGGCCTTTAATGTGCCACTTCGGGCCGCGTTGTTCTTTGTTACTTTTAATGCTCTTTTCATTGTCTCATTTCTAATCAGGATAGTAAAAGATTAAACATGTTCATGCGTTCAGTTATTTCATGAAACAACTTTATAATGTGGAAAAACAGAAAAGAGAACGAAAGCGCGATTAACGGTAATTTTTTTTCTTCCTTTATGGCCTATTGCCTTGTGTGTTGGGGATGGAAAAAAACACCATTTATATGTCTGCACGCGGAACGTGATAACTAGCAAATGTTTTAGTTTTAATCACACTTATTGCCTAAAATTTAATAGCAAAAAAATTTTGTGATCTGTTAAGGGGAGTTTGTTATATATTGATTTTTAAAGTCTGTGTATTCGCAATGCAATTACAACATTTTCCACATTTTTTGTCTGTTTTGAAAACATGATTATTATTGTTATACCCTTGCAGAGGGTATTATAGAAAAGATTCGGCCTACGAATGTACCGCGGAAGGGGCAGCGCCTAAATTAATATCCGTTGAGTCCGCTGAAGGGTCACAATTAATGACCCCACAGAACACCATCCAAAAAACTCCCCAGGGTAACAGGCCCGGAATACCGGCCAAAATTTGCACTACAAATGTATTGCCAAAAGCCCTGATTGCTATTCCACCAACGATTCGTTTCGCGGCTTTCCCCTGATCAAACATCTAATGATGTAAGTACCTACATTCTAGGTCGTATTAAAGCCGATAAATCTAAGATTAAGGTGGAAAAATTCCAATTTTCTTATGCTAGGGATATTTCATCTTTCAAAATAAATGTCCCTGATGAACTTTTTAAGACAATGTGCTCTGGGAACTTCTGGCCAAAGCACATTGTTGTTAAGGAGTACGAAGCTAAGAAAAAGTAAAGACGGCCTGTTGGAGTTAGTTTACCCAGGCCGGAAAAATCCATTGTGCCACCTACCTCGTCCGCTTCAAAAAACTAACCAATTCTCTTCTTCTTTTCTATCAGAACGCAAGAGGCTTACGTAGTAAGCTTCCTAAATTGTATTCTGATAGTTTATAGTTTGCATCCCAGGTGATTGTGTTCCGAAGTTTTTCTAGCTGTGTACAGGCTTGATCGGCCTTCCAGGCGAGGAGTGCAACGATGTTGAATTCCCTTGTGTGAAGCTATCATTTAATGGTAGTTTTACTTATATTAGTTGTTCCTACATTCCTCCCGTTTTGTTGCTAGTGGTGGTTAAATTTATGTTAGTGCGACGTCGTTATGTTATCGATATATCGATTGTGCGGACTGCGG
>VNJO01009260.1:98416-166818 GCA_008042535.1 Drosophila tani | reverse complement strand
AAAATGTAGTTTTTTTTAAGTGCAAGCTTTGGGAAGCGTATTTAAATCCCAATTAGTCATAATTTTCCTTTAAACATTTTCAGGCAACCCTGTAACTTAAATTGAACATTTTCCCCAAGGGTTTTATGTAGCTGAGGTGGTCTGAGATGTATAGGTGCTCATACACCTTGAAGGGGCAAGGACGGAGGTTCAACTCCAGGTACTTGTCGATTCTGTACGTCTTCTCAGCATTTTGCCGTAATTTTCTAATTTTTCTATTTAATTATTTCTAGATATTAATGAAAATGTAGTTTTTTTTAAGTGCAAGCTTTGGGAAGCGTATTTAAATCCCAATTAGTCATAATTTTCCTTTAAACATTTGCAGGCAACCTTGTAACTTAAATTGAACGTTTTCCCCAAGGGTTTTATGTAGCTGAGGTGGTCTGAGATGTATAGGTGCTCATACACCTTGAAGGGGCAAGGACGGAGGTTCAACTCCAGGTACTTGTCGATTCTGTACGTCTTCTCAGCATTTTGCCGTAATTTTCTAATTTTTCTATTTAATTATTTCTAGATATTAATGGAAATGTAGTTTTTTTTAAGTGCAAGCTTTGGGAAGCGTATTTAAATCCCAATTAGTCATAATTTTCCTTTAAACATTTTCAGGCAACCCTGTAACTTAAATTGAACATTTTCCCCAAGGGTTTTATGTAGCTGAGGTGGTCTGAGATGTATAGGTGCTCATACACCTTGAAGGGGCAAGGACGGAGGTTCAACTCCAGGTACTTGTCGATTCTGTACGTCTTCTCAGCATTTTGCCGTAATTTTCTATTTTGTTTTCTATTTAATTATTTCTAGATATTAATGGAAAATGTAGTATAGGCTCTTGTTCTTTTTAATTAATTTTTATTTCGCACCAAAAGTCTATTTTTCACAAACGCCGCTCAGACAATTAGAGATCGCACATCGCAGACAAGTAGAGATCGCAGATCCCTCTTGTTCTCCTATCGATCTCTTTTCTTAACATTAATCGATAGTATCGGTGTACAATGGTTTTAAGATATATTGTTTACACTTCTGTTACATTCTATGTTATGTTTATATATGGTGTTCCTACTATGTTCCTACAGTAGTTTTTTTTAAGTGCAAGTTTTGGGAAGCGTATTTAAATCCCAATTAGTCATAATTTTCCTTTAAACATTTTCAGGCAACCCTGTAACTTAAATTGAACATTTTGCCCAAGGGTTTTATGTAGCTGAGGTGGTCTGAGATGTATAGGTGCTCATACACCTTGAAGGGGCAAGGACGGAGGTTCAACTCCAGGTACTTGTCGATTCTGTACGTCTTCTCAGCATTTTGCCGTAATTTTCTATATTTTTCTATTTAATTATTACTAGATATTAATGGAAAATGTAGTTTTTTTTAAGTGCAAGCTTTGGGAAGCGTATTTAAGTCCCAATTAGTCATAATTTTCCTTTAATATTTTCTAGGCAACCCTTAATTGAACTTAAATTGAACATTTTTTCAAGGCTTTTCGGTAGCTGGGGTGGCCTTATCTGTAGTGCAGGCACAACATCAGCCAGGAGTCAGGCTCGAACCTGGGTGAAGTCGTGCCTGCGCGGTGCCCCAGCGTTTTGCCAGGAGTTTCTTTTTTTTCCCTTCAACTATTCATAACCAGCTATTTCCTTATCCCAACTATTAGCTATTAGCTTATACTTTTTATGATCTTCTCTCCCAACTTGAGCGTTTCTATGGATTTGTACAACGATATTGGAATATCGCACTATTTCCCCATTGCTCAAAATCTTTGTTTTTCCCTCTACAAGCAGGACGGAAATCGGTGAAGCAGTACATTTAATGTGTTACTATTCAAGCAGAATGGTGATCGGACTACTATATCTTATAGCTGCCGTAGGAGCGATAGGGCTAAAATATCATTATTTTATCATTATCATTTCATCATTGGGCTCAAATTAAATGTATGATCCTTTTATTATACTCGTATTATAGCTAAACATTTGGTTAGTTAGCTTCCTTTCTTGTTTGGATTTCAATTGACTTATCGAACATAACAACTATTCCATACTTACCGGAAATGAGGCTATTGGAGCATTTTAATATCTCCATTTAGAATTACAGCTACTATAATACAAAACGAGAAAGAAAGCTAGCTTCGGTAAACCGAAATTGGTATACCCTTGCAGTCGGCAATTGGATCATTGAAAATCGAACCATTTTAGTAATGTTGAAAATACATCGAATTTTGTAAATTTTACATTTTACATGTAGAATTTTACATTTCCATATAAATCGACCGATCGCTTCTATGGCAGCTATATGATATAGTGTTCCGATCTTAATGAAATTAAAACCGTAATTCTAGATGCTATATTTCAAAATTTGTTAAAATACGTTGAAAAACAGAGAAGTTAAAATTTTTTTTACATTAATTTCGCCATCATTCCTATGGCAGCTATAGGATATAGTAGTCCGATTCCGGTCGACATATATACTGCGTGCTAAAGAAATAGGACTATGCTGAAAATTTCAGCTCGATAGCTCAAAAACTGAGAGACTAGTTCGCGTAGAAACCGACAGACGGACAGACAGACAGACGTACAGACAGACGGACAGACAGACAGACGGACATGGCTAGATCGACTCGGCTGGTGATGCTGATCAAGAATATATATACTTTATGGGATCGGAGATGCCTCCTTCACTGCGTAGCAAACATCTGGTCAAAATTATAATACCCTCTGCAAGGGTATAAAAAAAGTAAATAATCGAACAAATCGATTAACCATAAATATTGAAATATTGAACAATTTAACATTTAATTTGGTATTCAAGTTAATGTCTAAGGATCAAAAATAATTTTAATTTTGGGATTAGAATTAATTAAAGTCTTTGCTTCTATTTTTAAATTTATTAAATGTTGAGAAAATCCAACTAAGAGGTTATAATTATTTTTTTCAATATAAATATTTTCATATTTTATAAAAACTGATAAATCCCTCGTTTTTTCCATACCTACCGGAAGCAAAATCAAGCATTTTAAAATTTCCCAACACATTCCCCTTTTTGCGTTCAGCCTGGCGCCCTCTAGCAGTCAAGCAGTTGAGTTAGATGATCAACTGCTTGCAAGCAGCAGAACCGAACAAGACAAGTTCACAATGGTGGGCCAAGCACTGCTTGCTTGCACTGCTTTCACAATAAACAAAGTCCGTTGATATTTTGAATTTTTCCTTTTAGCATAATTTATTTTATATACTTTCCATTTAATTTGTTTTATGTTCATAAAGTAACGTGTGTCTGCCTCTGTCTGTGTGGGTGTGTTTGTGTTTGGATCTGTGTTGAGCATGTGTGTGTGTGGGTGTTTATGTGTGTGTGTGTGTGTGTGTGGTGTTTGTGTCGATTTTGTTTTCTTGTTATTTAGCTGGCTGACATTTCATACATATTCATTTTCATCTTCGTTGGCTCTTTTGTTATTTTCTTTTTGTAAGCTGCTTTGATTTGAAGTCCAATCTGGGTTGTTTTTTAATATACAATGTTTGTAAAAATTGTATTTTGGTTTGCTTTTGGTTGCCTTTTGTTGCTTTTTAAATTTATCGAAAGTCAAACGGTGAATTTTGTGCTTGCTCGCCTTGGATTGGTTTTGGTTTGCTTTGTTTGTTTGTTTGTTTGTTGCTTATTGTAGTTTTGGTGTTGTTTCTTGTTGTGTGTTGCCTTCTAGCTGTGTGTATCTGTATTGGTATTCGCTTTCTCCCGTATTTTTATATATAATAATCTTTGTTTTCTTGCCTCGCTTTCTTTCCTTCTTTCTTCTTGTTTTTCTTTTTTTTCTTTTCGGTTTCCTTTGGTTGGTTTAACTATTTATAAAACATTTCATTTTAGAATCTTAACAACATATACATATACATATATGTATATATATATATATTATATACACATATATATATATATATTTTATAATTGCTGCGGCGCTTTTATTCGGTCATAATTTGATTTACTTAAGTGTTATTCTTTTATGTATACGTTTAATATGTAAATTTGTTTAGCTTTAATTCATAAGTAGTGTTTGTTTTTATTTTTCATATGCCCATCTTCTGTTGTTCCTTGCTATTTGGTTGTTGTTCTTCTTGGTTTTACTTGTTATTTGTTATTGTTGTACGCATAATTTACATGGAGTGACTACAGCTTTTTGCTAACTCTCCTCACCAGCTTCCTGTCCTCTCTGTGTTCCACTCTGTGTCCTTTATCCTGCCTCTTACTTGATCTGGGCCTAATACTCTGAGTCTGAGTCTGAGTCTGGGTCTGAGTCTGAGTGTGTGTGTGTGTATTGGGTGTGGCATTATCTACGCATTATTAGTTATTATATTTTATTTACCACTTGCATTTACTTTTATTTGTTGTATTTCGCATGCTTGAGCTAAGTATTATTAATAGTTTAAGTTGGTTTTGTTCAATTTATTGCATAGAAATGAAGACTTGGAATGGAATCGTAGTTGCGAGTGAAGACTGAGCTGAAAATTCCCTTGGGAAACTGCCTAAAAGTTGGCTATGAAATAAAGTACATAAATTCATTGCATACTTTTGGGCGCCGCTTTAGGTGTTTTGGTTTCTGTCTATATTTTGCTATTACAAATTTGAATAATGATAACGGATTTGAACCAAATAATGGTATTATTTTTTTATATAGCCAACTCTGATCGGAATCGGAACTTAATACTTGTCTCCCCTCAAGTTTTCCAGTCATGGATCTGTATGTATATATGTATATATTGTATTTTGTTAAGTTTTTCATTTTAATTGTTGTTTTTTGTTTTGTTTTTATTCCAGTCTTTGATTTTATTCATTTTATTCTGCGATTCCTGGACTTGAGATCTCGGGAACTGGGGAACTGGGAACTGGGGGGCTCTACTGGAAGGCGGCTGGAAAGTAGCTATGACTCTGCAGACTGTACTTGATCCTAGGCATTACTTTAGCATAGTATTCCCTTGCGCTCTCTTTCTTTTCTCGCTCTCTCTCTCTTTCTATTTCCCTCCGCTAGTACACTTAATTATTTTGGCAAGTTATCTTTATTTTGTTTATATTTTTTTTTGTATTTTTTTGTTGTTTGGTGACTTGTTTTTGGTTTATATCACTTTTAGTTGTAGTCTGGCCAAGTTGGTTCCTTTTCTGCTTCTGCCCATGCCCTCACTTCCTGTCTTTTCTTTCCTTTCTTCCTTGCTTCCTTTTATCTTTTATCTTTCTTCATTGCTGCGATCTCCATTTTTTTTTTTTTCGTTTAGTAGTAAGCTTCATTTTTTCTTAGCGATTTCTCATTGTTTAATATTAATTTGTAAATTACGCTTATAAAAAAAAAAATATTTAATTTGTTTTTGGTTTTGCGTTTGCATGACTTGAAGACGATATGTTTTTTATTTTTAAGTTTATTATTATTATTATTACTGTTATTATTATTATGTCTATATAGAGATTATTGTATAATTACCGTAGTTAATATTAAGAGTATTTGTTATATTATGCAATCTTGCGGTATTCTTGTTATTGCTCATTTGGTTGTATCTAATCGATTGGCCGACCGAGAACTTCTCAACAAATCGAACAAATTGGAACTTAAATCGGTAAATCCATAAATCCGTAAATCCGCTAATGATATATATATGTGTAAGGCTAATGGATATGGCCGGGACAATTGGCATTGACATTGACATTGACATTGACATGAGTGCGGCACGTACAAAAACATGGTACTTTCGGATTTTCTTTTTTTTAACTTCAACTTTCGCTAATAGCCTATATATACATGCATATATATATATATGTATATATATATTTTATACTTTGATTTATATATATATATAAATATATATGCTTGTCTGTGTGTGTCTGGTGCAAAGCTGGTGTGTCTTGGATTGCGTTTAAGGCCAAATCAAGTATACGTAAGAATGTCTTTCGGTTCTAGTTGATTCTGCCTCTCTGTCCCCCTGTCGCTCTCCTTCTATCCTTCCTTCTCTTTATTTCTATATCTCTATCTCATTTTCATTCTCATTCCTTCTCTTTCTTTTTCGCTTTCGTTTGCTGTGTGCGTGTGGACGGTTTTCAAAGCTGTAAATTGATTCGATTTATATTTTTACGTTTTTATTCATATTTTGTCTCCGCTTTTTTCGTTTTTCGTTTCATTTCGTTTTGCTTCCTTTTTTGTTTTGTTTTTGCTTGGTTTTCCGCTTTTTTTGGTTTTACATTTTTTTGTTTTTACATATTTACAGATTTCTTCGGTACAAATATTATCGTTTTGGTTTAAATTCTTCTTAATTACAACAAGCAGCAAATCAATAAAAACAATTGTTATTCAGTCGCATATCTAACAAAAACATATATTTATATACTTGTATATATATAAATATCCATATATGTATTGTATGTATATATGCATGCGTTAGCTTAGTTCTCGGCTTGGTATTCTTCCGTCATCCGTCTACGTTCTTCCACATTCCACACATTCGAATCTTGCGTCTTTGTGAGATGTTTCTTCTGTGGTCCAAAGTACATTTTGAGGCTCCTCCTCCACGTCCTCGTCTTCTTCGTCGTTTCTCGGCTTAGCAGGAGAGCAGTAGAAGCAAAGCTTTGTAGGTAGGATTCTAGGTATAGAGAAATTTAGATATGGCTTCGATCGATCGATTTGCACGCTAACACTCGGCACTATGCTGTGGAAGCAGTTCATACGCATACGCATCTTATATTGTATAGAATTGATATATCGAATGCGCATGCAAATTGAAATTGATAATTTTGGTTTATCCTCTAACAAATTTCCTATCTCTTTCGTTTTTTTTCGTTTTCGTTTTTTTTAGTATTTTTTTAGTTTTCTTTTGGAATTCTTTGGTTTGCTTGCTTGACAAAAGTTGAAGTGGCTAGAGATTGAGAAGAGTTCGATTGGTTTAAATCACAAAAATCAGGAAGACAGTGAATCAAGTTACAACTCATGAATATGTTTGTGTGTATGTAAGAGCCATTAGATCCTGAAGCTTCTGTGTATCTGTACCTGTATTTGTGTCTGTATCTGTGTGGTGCATGCGCGTGGAGACAAAAGATGGACACCTACATACGAGTACGAGTACGAGTATACATATATGCAACAGTTCAGAGGGCCTATCTGGCTATATATTTCTCTACTCGAGGCCCTGTCCCTCTGCCATGCAAGGAAGACAAAACTAAACTAAACAAAAGACCAAGCAAAACTACGACTAAACTAAATGAAAGCAGGTCCAAGTAGGGTCTCTATAAGAGATCACAGGGGATGGAGGATTCTCCTACGGCTCTCATATAACGATTCTTTCCTAAAATTCTTGAATTCTTCTTGGGCTTGCTGTGGTTGCTCTGTATTTTTTGTGGTTCTTGTTGCTGTGGCTCTTGGTTGTGTCTGTATTTGCTAAGTTTAATTATTGTTTTTGTATCGTTAGCAGCTTTCCTTATGTTGGTTTTCTTGGTTTAAGGTTCTCGTTTCGTATTCCCTTTAGTTAGCTATGATTTTTCGTTTCTCTTTGGTTTTTGGTTGGTTTCTTCTCGGGTTTCCTTTGTTCATTTTTTGTTTTTTGGTTTTTGGTTTTTTTTTTTGTAGTTTAATATTTTATTTTTTTGGTTGTATGTCTATGTCTATTTGTTCAGCTTCAGCTCTGACTTACTTATTTACAAAATAGCAGTTTTAGTTTAGTTTATGTATATTTAATTATATATGTAAATGTATGTATATATTTAATATATATTTTTATTTATAAATAATCTTTGTATTACTCATTCTTTAAACTTAACGGCAGTTTTGATGTTTTTAGCATTTATCATGTGTGTTTCAGTGTCTCATGTGTGTGTCTATGTGTAATGTTTAGTATAGAAACAGCGCTCTGGTCAGGTCAGTAGGACTTCCATGATAATTATATTCAGGGTGTTATACAATTGTAAATCGGACGAATTTAAATAATAAGCGGAAGTTCATATAATAGGTCTTAAGGCCTGGCTTATATCCCTTAGTCTTTCGGGTTTTCGGATTTTGAATGCAAACAGTGTTTTAAAATTATTTCTAGAGAAGTTCCTTTGAAGCTATCATAACCAAACCATTGAAATTGAATATATTTACGGGGTTACTGAATAAAAATCTTAGTTCCGAGTGATATATAGTCCAGAGCACTGTCTTAACGACGAGTGGCCGACGTTGTTACATCTTCTCCCTAGCTTTGTTTTTAGTTTTCATTTAGCTTGCTTCTGCTTTTTACTGTGTTACTGTTGTTCAGTTTTTTGTTTTTTTTTTTTGTTTTTTATTTTTTGGTTTAGTTTGGTTTACTAATATTCTGACTAATATTTAATTAATAGAGCATAATTTAAAGTTGAAAACAAAATTAGCAGATATTGTATGTTGTTTGTTTTGTTTGTTTTTGTCTGGTTGTTTTTGTTCTTTGTTTTCATTTTGCTAGCTTCTAAAGAAAGGAAGAAACTCCAATTAGATTAGTCTACTAAGATAATTCGATTTTTGTTTTGGTTTAATTTTTTTGTTTTTTTGTTAGTTTCGTGTGTTTACCTTTGGGTTTATCTGTTATCTGGTTTTGTTTTGTTATTGTTAACGATTGTTAGTTGTTAATTGCTAAATTTGAACATAGGTATCAAGTAGAGTTTTGTTTTTTCTTCGAGAGTGTGTGTGTGTGTGGTGTGTGTAGGGGGTGTGTGTGTGTGTTCGCTGAGGAGATTACCAGAAGGAAAATGAAAGGAGAAACAAGGAAAAATCCTGTAGAAAGCCAGTCCATATTTGACTCTTTTTTTTAGTGTCTACGAATACTCTAATTCAAGCTGAGTGACCTGGCACTGTGTGTGTGTGTGTTCTTGTGTGTGTTCCGTGTCTGTGTACATTTGCTGTTTAATTTACAACTACGCTGCTTACTGATTATTATTATTATAATTTAATTGTATTTATTAATAAAATTCTAAATTAGACTGCTTTTGATGACGTTTCTGGCATCCAACGTAGCATTTCACTGCGCAAATTTCGTCCATTTTCCATTTGTTTGACTGTAAAATAAAGTTACATCAAAATTATATAGAGAGTAGTTTGAACGTTGAAATGTTGCCTGCCATATAAATTACTATTTTTTATTTATTATATTATGTTTGGACTTTGTAAAGTAGAAGTATTTAAGAAAACTTAATAAGTTTATAAAATTTAAAAGTTACCGTGATTGGCGCCCAACGTAGATTAACCACAATTTCAACGCTGAAAGTCTGGACTTTTCTCTCTTTCATTTTTAATTGGGCTTATATAAAGATGATTATAGATAAATTAAAAGGTATTCCTTATTGAAAAACTACATAGGATCGTGGATGATTTCCAAACTTGGGGCACCTAGGGTTGTCTATTTACCATTGAGACGTCATTAACAAACGTTGAACTTAAGATCTTTCTTTTTACTACCTTAAGCCATTAATCAGTTGTAGTTAATTAGGTTCGACAACAGTAAAATATTTAAAAAAAATTTATTTGGAGCCCCACGTGGGACCGTGGTTCTGATGGATAAAGTTAGCCATTTTTGGCGAAGAACGTGGCTTCATTCCCTTTGAAATGATTTTATTTATCTTTATAATACTTATTTTTAATAGTGCACATCTTCAACATTAGTCAAAGTTTCGACAACACTACAATTTTGAAGACTTCGTATTTTGGCGCCCAACGTTACGCCGTTGTTCAGAAGGATGATTTTTACAATTCTGGCACCCAAGGTCATATTTTTCTCTCCTACATTTTTATTCAACTCCAAAATTCTTCTTTTTAATACTACAGCGTGACCTTTTTAGGGCAACACATTATTTTTCAAAGCATTTCATAGCATAGCGCCCTAAGAGGGATGGTCATAGAAAAGGTTTAAAGCAATGATTTTCTTTTTCATAATTTAAATTAACTGTCGTTCCTCTTATTAACTTTTCAAAAAAGAATGCATTGCTCAGCAAGACCGCAATTATTATATATTTTTCGAAGCATTTTATAGTGGCGCCCGAAGAGGGACGGTGGTTGTCATAGAAAAGTTTTAAAGCAATGTTTTTCTTTTTCATAATTTAAATGAACTGTCGTTCCTCCTATTAACCTTCCAAAAAAGAATGCATTGCTCAGCCAGACCGCAATTATTATATATTTTTCAAAGCATTTTATAGTGGCGCCCTAAGAGGGACGGTGGTTGTCATAGAAAAGAAAAGAAAGCAATGTTTTTATTTTTCATAATTTCAGTTAACCGTTGTTCCTTCTATTACCCTCTCAAAAAAGAATACACTGCTCAGCAAGACCGCAATTGGTGACGACGTGATGGGATACTCACACTGGCAATCATACTCACCTAGTAGTCAGACGTCGGTCTCAATACTGACAGCCATCGCGTTATTGTGCCTTAACTGTAAACTATTTGTGCTGCGCAGGCCGTTCTGGCCCAGCTGCTGCTGCTGCGCCTGCGTCATCTGCTGGCCGTGCGGCGACTGCGTCTGCTGCTGCTGCTGCTGCTGCAGCTGGAGCTGCAGCTGTAGCTGTTGCTTCTCGAAGGACTGCTGGGTCCTGAGAAACGGCACCATGTGGCGGCCGGTGTGATCAGTCAGACCTGGCGTGGTTGCATCAATGCCATCATCCAAATCCATGATGTCCGACGACGACTCGGAGAGTGAGGATTTCTTCAAATGTTGACCTACATTCGGGTTCGTGGATCAGCAGATAAATCGATTAGAGAAACGGACGGTAGGGGACTTTTGCTTAGAGATTGGGGCGGGATTAAGGGTTGTGGGTATTTTTTTTTTTTTTTGGGAGTTTCTTAACCGCTAATAGTAGTAGTAAGTACCTAGTGCACCAGGTAAATATGAACAACTTGTAACGTGGTTGAAATTTTGGCTCTGCATCTCCTCCTGATCCGTTTCGCGGTGATAGAAGTAATTGAAATTACTGACGATAACCGGTACCGGCAGTGCGATTGTCAGCACACCAGCGATCACGCACAAAGAGCCGACAATTTTGCCCCAGAAGCCGACGGGCCTGGATGCATATTGCATTTTGTTGAATGCATTCGTTTGTTCAATGGCAATATTTGTGGATTCGATTCATGTTTGTCAATGGTCATTCGTCGTTGGGTGTGTTCGAGTTCGAATTGGTTTGTATATTTAAATCGATTCGATGCGATCCGATCCGTTTTTAAATATGCAAATTCGTTTCAAAGTCAATTGAATTTCGTGTGTGGTTTTTATTTGTTGGTTTTTTTTTATTTTTATTTTTGTTGTTGGTTTTTTGGTATTGGTATGAAGAAGAACGTAGAAGAAGAACGCAGTATGTAAATCAGGTGGTAAAAAATAAACAAGTAGAAATAAGTTAAAAGTTTTGATATATTCGATTAGACTATTCTAGATAGCGGCTTAGATTCCGGGCTCCCGAGCCCTAGGCTCCGGGCCCAACTAAAGGGTTAAAAAACTCGGTAAAAAAAAGGAACGCAAAAGAGAACAACGTGTCACAACAGATACATATGGGCTACACAAACGAAGCAAGGTTGGTTTCATAATAAGTAAGTGGATGGCTTGAGGCGTTCGAGTAAGTATCCGTGGGGGTTGGCGGGTGAGGAAAGCATTAATCGTAACGGAACTCAATTGAAAGCAAAAACCAAAACTGAAGCTCAACAAGGTAAAGGTGTATAGGTATAGGTATAGGTATAGGTATAGGTATAGGTATAGGTATATGTATAGGTATCGGTTTAGGTATAAGTATAAGTATAGGTATTGTTATTTGTATTGTTATTGGTATTGTTATTAGTAGTGGTATTTGGTATTTGGTATTTGGTATTCGTATTAGTATTCGTATGCAAACATCGAAAGCAACTTGTTGGCGGTAACCGCAAAAAAGCGATTACTAAAAACCAACTGGAACTGGTAATTGGTGGTTAACTAAACTCAAAATCAAATCAAAACCAAAGACAGAACTGTAAATCAAGGTCAAAAAACAAGAGACAAACGAAATCATCGTGGTATACTTATACATAGATAGAAGATATGGGTAGATAGCTGGGCTGGTTTGGCTAACAAAAAACCGAAGCGTACTTATTGCCAAATGGAATAAACAAAATGTGCCGGCGTTTGGCGTCGTCGCTGTTAAACTTGACACGAAATGAATATACATAGGTAGAGATGTGTATTTGAAAAACCAAAGCAAATCGAACCGAGCCGAACCGAACCGATGATCGGGCTGATCGGTGATCGGTTAACGGTAATCGTACATCGGTCATCTTTCATCGGTCTTCGCTCATCGCTTATCGCTCATCGGCCATCGATCATCGGTCATCGGTCATCGGTCATCGGTGTGGATGGGGTAGCAAAGCCATCCGCCTCGAATGCTGCTTCGGCACACACACAACACTGACACAGCGGTGATCGCGGACGTTGGAGGGAGACACATAGCAGGGGCGACCCATCCTTCGTCTTCGTCTTCTTCGGATTCTTCTGCAGATTCTTCGGATTCATCTTCTTGGCATTCTTATTCCTCTTCGGGGCTTGCTCTTCCTCTTCGTAGAGTCTTCTCTGTTGTGGATCGATCGTAGACTGACTGACTGACTGACTGCTTTTTGAACTGACTGTACTTCGGATGCATGTCTGATCATGACTGTTCTTTGTTTATGTGTGTGTGTGGCTGTGTGTGTGTTTTCCGTTCTTTCTTTTTATTAATTTCTTTTTTAAGGTGCTGGGATGATAATGATGGATGGTGGATAATGAATGCGATTTGACTGACAAAGCTCCACGGCAAAGTTTCGTTCAAAAAAGTTGCCGTGCAGCGTTGCATTTCAGTGTGTTCGTTCGTCGTGTGTGTGTGTTTGTGGGCTCTTATAAATGTGTTCATAATATAGAGATTAGGTATATTTAAGCGATCGTAATTAAGCAAAGAGTAGTTGCTGATATAATGCTCATTCGAGTACTCGAGTCAAGGAACGAAATCAAAATCAAAGCGAGAGAATAAAACGTGTTCAAAGTGAGTAGAAAAGCCAAAAAACGTTTCGATTCAACTCTTTGTTCGTGTTCAGCATTCCTCTGTGTTTGTGTGTTTTCTGTGTGTGTGTGTGTCTGTGTGTTTGTGAGGGGTGGGGTGGTTTTTGGGGTGGAGATATAGTATATAGTTTAGGTAGCAAGTAAGAGTTGTATTTATGCAAATGTGCTAAGCGTGCGCCCTTGTGTTTTTTTGCTTTTGCGTTTTGTATTTCTTTGCTTTTGATTGGGGATTGCTTTGCGTTTGCTTTGTTTTGTTTGCTTTGCTTGGCTTAGATTTGGTTTTTTTCATGTGTTTTGCATATTTTTTTTTTTGGTTTCTTGTTAATTTGTTTTTTTGGTTTTTGTTTTGCTTAAATTTGCTGGCAGATTGCGCTTGACGCGATCTGATTCTGGTACTGTCGCGATCTCAATATCAAATATCGTTTTGGTTCGATTTCGATTGGATACAGCAACTGATTGCACATGCACCGGAATCGGGAAGCACAGGGAAACGGGACTTAGGAGCAGAAGCAGGAGCCGCGCAGCCTCAGCATTCTGAGAGCTACTATATCTTCCTAGTTGTTCTTTCTCTCAGTTGTTTTAGTTCATGTTCTCTGGTCGCAGATGTTGCAGATGTTGCCGCTGCTGCTGCTGCATAGCTTTAATTACTTTTTTTGCTTTTTTGCTTGTTTATCGATTAGCAGTAATGATATAGCGATAACGGTACAGGTAACGATAACGATATAGCAGGATAGCGCAGGAGCGTCGGCTCAGCAGGCGAAGCGTTTCTTACAGTTTACATTCGGCGCAGGGGAAGGGAGAACGTAAGCAAAAGTTTACAAAATATTCCATGTACGATTATCAATAATATATCATTATATATAGACGTAAATCGAGAGATAGAGAGAGAGAATGTTATATGCATACATATAAGTGTGTCTATATGTGTGTATATAGCGCAGATCTGAAGATCTGAGGGCAAAGGCAAAATCAAAATGGAGGCATACGCAAAACCAAAAAGGAATACGAATAGACGAGAGTTAAAGAGTCAAAACAAAAGGATAGACAGAGCTTGGAAAAATACCGACCGACACAGATATATGTATATAATATATATATATATATATATTTGTATTAAAGGGGGGTGGGTGGGTTAACGAGATGGACTTGGGTCGCGGGACTCTCGGGGATTGTCACACTCACCGTTAGCTGGTTCTAGCATCGCTCGGACTGCCATTGCCGGACTTGACCTGTTTTGAACTTCAACTTTCCAAGATATTCAGTAAGTTGCATTTCGCATGGATGTGTACTCTTTTTATGTGTTTCTTTGTGTTTGTTTCGAATATATTACTCATGTTCTTTTCACTGGATGATATTGTGTACTTGTGTGTGTCTTTTTTTCGAGGGAGTTAAAAAGGGGTGTTGGTTAAGCTACGCTAGGAATGTCTGCGATGGAATGTGCTACTGTCATGGCATTTCGTATATATATATGTATATAGTATATATAGTTATATTAAAAATATACGAGTAAGTGAAGGGGGTATGTGTTGTCTGTCTGCGTGTTTAGATAAGGGGAAGGCCACTTCCCTCTTCTATTTTTTTTTGTTTTTTGGTTTTTTGCTTCAGGGCCACTTAGATCTAGGGAACTAGAGTCTAAGCTTACGATTACGATAACTGGTGGGGATAACGATGGATATATATGTATATATAGCTAAGGTTAATGGTTAATGCCACCCCCTCGAAAAGAAATCTACCCAAAAATTACTTAGATACGATACGAAGAACACAAGGCAAGGACTACCAGCTAGTCTAAAAAGTTCGCAGGTTGAACGGAAAGGAAATGGGGTAGGTAGGTTTTAAGATGGGTTTGGGGGTTGGGGTTGGATTGAATGATTTACAGCTAGATAAAGAATTGCTCGAATCGAACTCGAATTTCGGTTATACGGTTAATGCTTTCTTCGAAATTAGTTTATTTTATTTTTTTATTTTATTTTTATTGAATAACGATTATAAAACATTTCATTTTTAATCTTAACAACATTTCCATTTTCCCTTTTGTTTTTTGTTTTTGTTTTTGTTTCTTTTATTTCATTTTTTGTTTGGTTTTTTATTTGTTTTTAATATGCGTGTGAGTTTCGGTTTGTAATATCTTATTAGGCGTAATACTAAATGTTGTTCTATGGCGATTATTGCGTCTGTTATCCGTATTCGAACTCGAATTCGTATTATCTGTGATCGTTTATCCATCTGTTAGGTTGGGTATTGTTCTTTGGTTCTCTGTATTTCATTGTTATTGTTGATTGCATTTATCATGTGAAAGTATTGGGTTCTGGGTCCTGGTTTTTGGTATTTTGGTTTTTGGTTTTCCCAAATTGAAAGTTCGATTTGATTCGATTCAGTTCTGTCCGGTCCCGTCCGGTTCGGTTGTGTTGTGTTGTTGTGTTGTGTGTGTGTCTTGGAACTTCTAACTAAACCTAAACTTATTTTTTGGTAGGTTGAATCAAGGCCAAATCAGAATTCAAAATCAATTAATCAAACTTGTTACCGTTCTTTGTTAATTTTTTGCTTTGGTTTTTTTCTTTTTAAGTGTACTTTTTTTTTTTTTTTTTTTTTGTTAAATCTCTATTTGCAGTCTTTGTCCTTAATAGAAATTTGTTCATTTTTGGTTTGTTTTTGAAGCATTGAGAAGATTTTGAAAGATTTTCGATTGGTTTTGGTTTTTGGTTTATGTTTTGATTTACTCGTATATAGCATATGTGGTAAATGTGTATTGTTTTACATTATTTCTTAATTCATTTTTTCTTTAATTTCTTTTACGCTTTACGTATGTGTCTGTGTTAAGATTTTTCGTTAGGTTTGCAATTAAATTTAATGGAAAACTTGAAAGGATTGTTTTTGGTTTTCAAAATTGAGGAGAAGTCGAGTGTTTCGAGTGTTGTTGCGAATTATAAGTAGTATTTTACTTGAAAATAATTATGCGTTAATTAGTTGGATTGAGTTATTCTTGGTTATCATAACTTAGTTCTTGATTTACAACGATATGTTTGCTTCTTCGTCTCTGGGCCTCCACTCATTAGAGTATAAGTTAGTGTTTCGTTTCGTTTCGTTTTTAGTTTAGTTTTTTATAAGTTCTTGATGCTTTTTCGCTTTTGGGTTAGAGTGAGCTAGACTAGAGTTGAGTTGAGTAGCGTAGAGTTGAGTAGAGCATAGTTGAAGCATAAAACTAATACAAAAACCGAATGAAATGCGCTTTCAGCTCCTAAGTGGTTCTTGGGATATCAAGTATGGGTCAAAAATGGGTATAAGGTGTATGTAGTTGGTTAGCATTGATCGATTGATTCGCTGATTGACTGATTGAGTGACTCAACTGCTGATATGCCAAGGACGACAACGTACTTCGACCAAAACGAAATGGATTATATACAATTGCGAGTAATAATACTTTTGCAACTTCTTTAAGGTCTTTTCAAAATCGTTTTTGGAGTTTCTTGAGCGCCAGCTAATACGATTACAGTACGAACTAAGGATACAGAACTAGCGTTTGCTTCTTTACTAGATCCTAGGTCTTACGGACTCTGGACACGGGAATCTGGAATCTGGACTCTCCGACTCCAGCTTCGACTCGGCTAACTACGGATCTATGCCAAAATACAAATACAAAATATATAATATGTATATATATGCATATATGTATATGGAATCTGAACGGAACGAAGGGGGGCGGAATGAGACGGATAAGTCGGAAATGCATATAGTTTGTTGGCGTGGCGATTGGCGATTACTATTTACAGGGCGCTGGCACTGGGTACAGTGTGCGAAATAAAAACGCTTTAACACTTTTCTCATTTCATATTTGCTGCGATTTCGATTAGCGATCTCGCTTCTTTATTGTGGGATCAGATCGGATCGGATTGGACTGGAATGGATCAGCTTGTATGGCGGGGGGTTCCGTTAAGCTTCACCTTCTCATGGTCTCTCATGGTCTCGCGACGTCATCATTTACAAACGTAGTATTTTGTTGGTATGTTTTGCTGTGCTGTGCTGTCTTGTGTGTACTGTACCTGGTACTTGTGGTATTTCTGATATTTTTGGTATAAGTTTACGCTTAGTCTGCGGTTAGCTAGCTTGTAATTCGGTCGCAGCATATCTCTAGATATATGCCATAGGTAATAGGTATAGGTATAGGTATAGGTATATGTTTAGGTTTATGCCGTGTCTATATACAATTTGAATTTTACTCGTGTACTTAGCTCAATTTAATTACATTAAATTTTTCTGTTCATTTCGAATTAATTGTAATTTATTTAAACATATAATAACATTTCTTTTGCTGAACACATTTATTCCAAAATTTTTTCTTTTCTTTTTGCTTTTTTGTATTTTTTGGTATTCTTGTATTTGGTTTTAAGCTTTCATAGGTAAATATTAACACGATTCTTGTTTTTCTTTCGCTTTATTTGTAGTTCATTGTTTTCGTTTTTTTCTTTTTCTTTTTGGTTTCGTTTTATTTTTAATTTTAATGGCTTATTTTGTGATTAAATCAAAGTCTTAAGATGTAGGACAAAAATGTGAGTGGTAATAATAATAAAATTAAAATCAAATTCTAAATTCTGCTATACAATCGGTAAACCTTATGCTCATTTACAGTTTAATGTTTGCTAAATTTATTTATCATTTGTCTAGATTAAGGCTAAGAAAAAAAACAACCTTACTTTACACTCGGCTCCTTGTATCTGCTATCCACTATCCGCTATTCGCTATCTGCTATCTGCTATCTGGTTTCGTGTATCTGCTATCTGGGATCCTTGAATCTATGAAGCTATACCCCGTATTACCGCGGCCCCGAACTAAATCATATAAGGTCTAAACTTAAGTAAGCGATTTTCTTTTCGTTATGCTTCATTTCCCTCTCCTCTCCTCCTCCTCCTACCTCGTTCGATTGGTGTTTGCAAGTTTCAACGTCTTCGTCTGGACCATTTTCATCGATTCTACCCTTAGCTTTAGCTTTATCTTTATCTTTATCTGTATCTCCTCTAGTGCCTATCCATCTCGCTTACACATACAATGACTAAGTACAATTAAATGACATTTGCGTGTGTGTGTGTGTGTTAATTCTTTTAAACATTTCATTTATTTAGTTTTTATTTTAATTTAGTATTCATATTTTTTGTAATTTATTGGTTTAGTGTCGTTAAGCTTTTCGGTTCGGTTCTTTCTGTTTTGTACAAAAAAAGTTGAAGGTTGCGGCCTGCTTTCTGTATCCGTGTTTTGAGAGAGTATTTACAGCAGTTGGGGACACAGTGGAGATGCCGCTGCCCCGTTATATCGGCTCTCCACTGTGGCACTGTGGAAACGCGCGTCTTTATTGTTATCGGTTTCTTTTTTTTTTTCTTGTTCGAAGCTTCTCCCACTGAATTGCAAGGAGTTACAGGGGCGCGACAGTGTTGTGTTTGGGCCGGCACAGTGGCAGTGAAGGGAAGAGGGGGGTCTCGAGCCAGCCAGACGTACAATGTTCCATAAGGCACTTGCTCTGCTCTGCTCCTCCGGATCTTCGGTTGGCTTCAGACTCCAGCCCCCGTTCGCCTCTCTCTTAGCCACGGCGCCCCTGACTTTGATGCCTCTTTGTTTACGAATAAGTGTAGGTGTGTCTGTGTGTGTGTGTGCGTGGACGGTTCTCAAAGCTTTTTTAAAATTTACACTTGAATGATTTGCCATCTAGTTTCCATTGCTTTCCATCAATATACATCGGCTGGTTGCTTCTCTTATGTACAGGGTTGCCTCTATATATATATATGCGTATATATATGCAGATACACATATACTTAAATATTTTAGTGTAATTTTTCTTTATAGTTTCTCTTTTATTATACATTTTATGCAAACAGTTGGATTCGCATAGTTCAGTCGAAGATTTCGGTTTCATTTATCTTTTTTTTTTTTGTTATTTTCCTTTTCCTACTACCTTTTGTTGTTTTGTGTATTTTTTTCAAGCGGGGAGTGGTTTAGGGGGATGTGAAGCAACCCTGGCAATTCAGTCGAAGAAATCGCTTTTAGTTAAACTTTTACCTTCAGCTTTTAGTATATATTAAGTCTGCGTTCATTACAAAAATCATAAGAGCTTTTTCTGGTTTTGTGGTACATCTCCTGCTTTTTTTTTTCGTTTTTCCTATACTGTGACTAAGCTGATCTGTGACCGGAATTCGAGCAATCTGCGGCATGTTTTGACTAACGTTCGGTCTGATTTAGTTTAGTTTAGCAGTCGTTTCTTTGTAAAAAAAAAGAAAAAATTGCCCTTTGCCCTGCAGCTTGTTTTTGTTATTTTTATTAACTTTATAGTTGGTTTCGCATTTGCTTTTTAGGTGAATATTTGTACTTTTTATTTCGTTTTAATATCGGGGGGATCGAAGCAGAAGAATCGCAGCTGATATGGGTTCAGTTAGTCAGTGTAGAGGTGAGTGGGTTTTAGTTATCGGTTATCGGGTGGGTATCGGTATCGGTATCGGTTTGCAGGATAGAGATTTCCCTTAAGCCTTAGTCAAAAAACAAACGGGAAGTCAAGGGATCTCGAGTATGGCCGCGAACGATATTGTTTAGGTTATACACAGAATACACATACATATGCTTAGTTGGTTAATTCAGTTAGCCGGTTATTCAGTTAGTTAGTGTGTTAGTTAGTGTTTATCTATCCGTCACATTTAAAAGCACATATTGCCTTGGGTTGCGTCGGGTTTCCATTGATGATGACTGTACAAGTGGGACTTGCTTTTATTTCCATTTAATATTACGGCAGTTTTACTATACTTCGTGTGTGAGTGTGGATGGGTTAAGTGCGTTCAAGGGTTAAGACCTTCCTCTAAATGGACTGCTGGCTACTGCTTGCCTTACTGTGCACTGCTTCTGGCCTGAGCTGGTGTCCCTAAAGCCTTAGCCTTCCTATGAACTCTTTTCCTTGCTAAAATAATGTGGTGTGAGCTTAATGACTTATTTTATTGAATTATTATTTCCGTTTGCAGATGGCATTTAGTGTGGTTTCGCTTTCGGTTGGGCTCGGCTCCGGGCTCCCACATTGAGTTAAATGTTAAAAATTGTATTTTTAGTTATATTTATAGCGACCTTTCTAGCTTCTTCTTCGATGTTTATGCTGTTATCCCTCTTGTGTTTATTTTTTATTTGTCAATGCTTCTGGGTTATGCTGTAGTACTCATCATTACTCATTGATTTTTTTTTTTTTTTGGTTTTTTAGGTTGTCTGTTCTGGCCTGGGATTCTCGGTTTTTAGTTTTTAGTTTTTAATTTGGTTTTCTTTCTTTTTTTTTTTGTTTTTTGTGTTGTTTATCTTTAAATGTATAATTTAATTAAATTAATTTTAAATTAATTTAAATGTAAATTTAAATTTAGATTTAATTTAATTTAATTTAGCAATAGATTAAATTTGTTTGTTATTTGTTCTACTAAAATTAAATATAAACAGCTTTTGTAGTCGTTTCTGGCATCCAACGTAACTCCTGTCAAGGCCAAATTTATACCACGTAACGTCTTTTGCACTGATTTATCATATACATATCCGCGTTATATACGTAATGCATACATACAATGGGAATCGAGACGTAGACAAAGGTTCAGATTTCGAATTAGGTTTAGGTTTAGGTTTAGGATTCAGTTAATATATATATAAACATAGGTAAACATATGTATCGCGTAGGTGGAAGAGAGCGCCACGTGGAGAGAAAAGAGAGAAAAAGTTATGTTCTAATCAAATCGCAATTCAATTCAATTTTCAGTTTTATGGATCGGATGTTCGCACTGCACCGGAAGAAAGTGTTTCAAAGTTTTTCATATACTAAAGGGTAATTTGGGCAAGGAAACAAAAATATACAACTTTAGAAATTTAGTCAGGACTAACTTATTAGCTCAATAAACTTTTTATTTTCAGTTTGAATGGTCTTTAAGTTGCTTCCGTAATAATATAAATGAACCTAAAGCTTAAATTAGAAAACAACAAGCGATAGGTACAACTTTTTTTAATTAATCAAGGCAAATTACTTATTTCTTCTTCACATTTCTCATCTCAAGATAGTATTTGTTCTGAAAATATAATTCAATCGAAAATTATCGATCTTGTCTAGAAACTTTTAATATATTATTTTTAATTTTTTTTTCAACCGCCGTGCAGCATTGCGAAGCGTTTCCACTACTTTGAGTCTGTAGCTTTGGGTAAAAAAACAAATTAATCGTTTATCGACTATTAGTGGACACGTTTCCACTGCTTCGCATCTGCGGCGACGGCGGCGGCCAGTGCGAACGATCCGTTTTGGAATTTTGCATTTTGCTGTCGGCATTTTGCAACACTTAAACCTAGTTACGGTCTACGGCTCAAGGTGCACGGGTTCATTTGGGTTTTTGGTGGGGAAAAGAAGTGAGTATGTGCGAGAACAAGAGAGACAGAGAGTGATAGATAGAGAGAGAGTGATAAAGATGTTGGGGCTGGAGTGGACGGGGCGGGTGGGTGTGGTTCTGTGCAGCAAGCGAGTGGCGTTAACCAACACTTACCCAGTAGTCAAACGTCGGTCTCGATACTAACGGCCAGGGCATTATTGTGCCTCATGGTGAGGCCGCTGGTGCCACTGCCGCTGCCCGTTGCCGCCGCCGCACTCGCGCTTATTGTTGTTGTTGTGTTGGACTGTTGCTGCTGCTGCTGCTGCTTGAAGCCGTTCTGCTGCTGCTGCTGGTGCTGGTACAGTTGCGCCTGCGTCAGCTGCTGCAGTGGATGCTGCAGCTGCTTGTCCAGCGACATCGACATCGATGTTGCAGGCTGTTGCTGTGGCGTCTGCTGCTGCTGCTGCTGTTGCTGTTGCTGGGCTCCCAAAAATGGAGCCACCGTACTGCGTCCAGGATGCGTGTCAGTCAATCCCGGTGTGGACTCGACACCATCATCCAAATCCATCATATCCGATGAGGACTCGGACAACGAAGATTTCTTCATGTGTTGACCTACTTGGTGGTTTGTATGCATTGGTTTAGTGTGTGATCACGCGTTGGCAGACAGAGTGTGTGCGTGTTTGTGTGTGTGTGTGTTTGTGGTGTGGTGTGAACGTGGTATTTTCGGTGGGGTGAGAGTGGTTCGATTGGGGTATTCACACAATGCCAGGATGCGGGAGCGGATCAAATCGGAGCATAGAGTTCCGAGTGGAGTGGAGTGGATTGGTTTTCGGGTTTCGGGTTTCGGGTTTATTAGGGAATTTTTGTGTGGAGGTCACGTTTCGATTCGATATTCGAATTGGCCATACAATTGACGGAATAAAGAGAGAAACAAAAAGAAGAGAGAGAGAAGAGAGAAAGAGGAGATCACACATACAGTTGTAATGCATCATCGGCAACAGTAATGTTTTTTGCTGTAGTACTTGCTTACACACAAAACACACACGGTACGTGCACGTCGGTTGTGGTTGTGGCATTTTAGTACCGCTGCCCCCACCGACAGGTTTGCCACCAGCGCTGCAGCATGCCACCCACCAGCACACCAGCACACCAGTTCACCAGTTCACCAGTTCAGCAGTTCACCAGCACACACCACCAGTTCACCAATGCACCAATGCGTCAATGCGTTGTGGTGTGGTTTGGTGTGCTGTGGTGTGGTGTCGTTTGGTGTGGTTTGGTGTGTGCTTTGGTGGGTGTTCGGCAGTGCACAGAGAAAAAACATAACATCTGTTCCATAACTGTCATCTCAACTTTTTCAATTAACTTTTCAACCATCTCACAATCGTTGGTGTATCAGGCTTTAGGTTTCAATCAGAAACTGGGGGGTCTTAAAGGGTCTCTAGGGGTGATTAAGGTACGGATAATAGAAATAAATCGTATTTTACTATTACTTTAACGGCAACATAGATATTCTGGGATTTTATAAGAATCTTTGGGGGAATGCCCAGAGAATACTTAGGAAAATTCAATAACTTCTCATTAATAAGAAAGGAGTAAACTATGAAATCATTATGTTGGCATCATTTAAGAATCTTCAAGACGTGTATCCCATAATTTTAGCTACAAACTGTCGTAAACCACCTTGATTTCTTACAAGATTATTCATGCAAACCCTACTTTACTAAAAAAATGGTATGCCTTAAGATCTCACGAAATTACCCCCAAATTGATGTTCCCAAAGCTGATACAACGCGGATCGAGGGTGTTTTGGATAGGAAATGATACCAAATCGATGACCCTCTGTGGTGGTGATATTTTTTCTCTGTGTGGGTGGCATCGTGTCTTGGTTCGAAAGCAGTGCCGGTACCCAGCTTTGGACAAATGGACTTTGGTTGGCGGTTGGAGGCACAGGCACCGCCTTCGGCATCGGCATTGGCATCCACAATTCGTTTCTTTCTTCGTAAATGTTTCTATTTTTATTCGACGGGATCTACATTCTTTTTCTTTTTCTATTTTTTTTTTTATGGAAGCTCTACTTGAATTTGTGGTTTTTGGTATTTGGTTTTTGTCGGTAATTGGTTGTTGGTTTTTCTGGATGGATTTGTTGCGGATGGTTTCGGGTTTTTCTTTTCTTTTTTTCTTTTTTGGTAAATGCGAATCGAGTACAGGGTTCGAGTACGAGAGCTCAAGGCCACAACAAAGGGGTGGAGGAGGCACTGGGGCCCAGCGAGAGAAAGAGGCGGAGAGAGCGAGGTGGGGGTGGGGCTGGGGGGTGGGGAGTGCACACACAGTGTTGAACTTACCTAATGTACCTGGCAAATATGGACAACTAGTAACGTGATTAAAGTTTTGGCTCTGCATCTCCTCCTGATCCGTTTCGCGGTGATAGAAGTAGTTGAAATTGCTGACGATGACCGGCACCGGCAGTGCGATGGTCAGCACACCAGCAATGGCACACAGTGATCCCACAATCTTGCCCCAAACGCCGACGGGTCTGTACCATCAATTATTCAATCAATCAATCAATTAGTCAATCAATGCATCAATCCGTTTCATCACAATTATTTGTTTTTGTTTCAGTTCAATTTCAATTTCGATTTCAATTTCAATTTTAATTTCCATTTCAATTTCAATTTCAATTTCGATATCAATCGATAGTCGCGATCGTGTGTCAAACGATTAACGATACAATATTTCGATTGGCATTTCATTTGCACATTTTGATTTTATATTTCATTTTTGCGGGCGTTTTAGGGTTGCATTTTATTATTAATAGCAATTGTATTTGTTTTTTTATGGTGAGATATATTTTTGGGTGCATTTTTTTTTTGTTGGTTGTTGTTTGGGGTAATTTGTTTTTGGTTTGATTAACATTTGATACATATATATATATATATACACATATATATATTTTTATTTGAATCGAGAATTTTTGAGTTGGTTGGTTGGTTGTTTTTTTTTTAATTGATTTTTTTGGTATTTTGTTTGTTTGGATGGAAGCGAGCGATGTTAACGAACGAACGATATAAATAAAATGAAAATACAAATATATAAGAAATGTAAAGTAAAACTCTCGTTTTGTTCTTAGTATTTCATTTGCGTAGGGTTTCTTATTTTTTTTTATCATATATACTGTATGCATTGGCAAAATCATACGGCATTACGCATTATATATAGTATAGATACTGATACAGGTATAGATATCGATAGGTGTACGCTTATATAGGTAAGATATATTTATATAGAGAGATAGAGATATATATATAGAGGCGGAGGGCTTAAGTAGGCGTTAGTCTAGCAGAGAACGTTCAAATCAAAGAGTACGAAATTCGAAAGAAGAAGGCACAACACTTAGAACAACGGGGTGTGGGAAAGCGTATATTTCTGGTTATATTTCTGGGTATGTTTCCTTTTTTTATCCTTGTTTTTTTTTTTTGGGTATTTTCTGAGGCTTGAGCTGGTTGGGTGCGTATATATATACAGACATAATTATTGCATAAGTGCGAGCGAGTGGCCCAGGTGAGTGTGTGGGACGGAGTGTGGGTAATAGATGCTGGCAGACAGACACACAGAGAGAGAGAGAGTGAGTGGGGGAGAGAGAGGGAGGGAGGGAGGTGCATGTGTGTGTGTTTGAGTGTGGCGAAAAGTTTTCCCTTTTTCCTCCCGTTAAAGTGGGAAAGTGGAGGAGTGGAGTTGAGGTCTGTATCGTAAGGCAATTGGATTTGGCAGGCGGCTGGGCTTTGTTGCTCATTAGAGGCGGCTGTATGAGGGTGAGTGGTGTGTGGTGTGTGTGTATTGTGTGTGTGTGTGTGGCTTTAATCGGGCACATGCAGCATGCTCTCGTCTGGGTCTCCTTCTTATCCTTTTTATTCAGTTTTCTCCTCGTTGTTGTGTGTTCTTGTTGGCGGGTGTTGGGGAGTTAAACTCGATAAGCGCTTGTTTGGCCAGCAAATGAAGTTATCGTTATCGCTCGGTGGGCGTGGCTTTATCACCCCATGTCTGTGTGTGTGTGTGTGTGAGTGTGGTGTGCTTCTGTTAGATGACGGCGATTATGGGCAGCACTGTACAGTGGGCACAGCGACCGGCATGAGACTTTGATGGAGTTGAACTGATGACTTGTTTTGATTTTTTTTTTCGAGATTATTTCAGTTTTTTTTTTCTTCTTTCTATCTTTTTTTATCTTTGGTTTTTTTGTGAACTAAACAACGACACAACGTTACATAGGTAATTTGCGATAAGAAAATGATAAGCAAAAGTACTTGGCGCTAAAAACAAAGACTAAAAACGTTGAAGAAACACAATGGAACGATGGAAACGGAACACGCCAGAGATAGGGTGAGGGCTAGTGCGAGCGAGAAAGAAAGAGTGATGCCAGCTGAAACTAAATGAGAACGGAACGGAACGGAAACGGATACCGAACGCAAGAGCGCAAATGAGCCAACGATACGAAACGAAACGGAATGGAACACAGGGCTGATGGCAAAAGGCAAAGATAAGATACAAATACGGAGACAAAGACAAATACAAATACAAATAGAAGTCCGTAAGACGAGTACGGATACAAACAAACAGCTCAGCGAGTTAAAGTAAGAGACAACAACGGTTAAGTTTTTTGTTTTTTGGTTTTTGTTTTTTGGTTTTTTAGCATATTAGAATCGGGAGATACAAACTCAAAGGGGTTAACAAGAAGTACAGTTAGGTTTGGATACAATTCGATAGATAGCTTTAGTTGGGCTTAGCGGTGGGGGTGGGCTTTAATATTAGGGCTTAATAGCTTTAATCACACATAACGCAGAGAACGCAAACGGAACGGAACGGAACGGTTGGAAATGAAAATTAGAAACGAAAGGCACAGGTGGATCGGAGAAGGAGCGGAACGCTGCAAGAGCGGCGTCGCCAAGGCGGAATCGAAACGATAACGATAACGGAACGAAACGAAACGAAAAAAAAACGATAAAGGGGAAACGGAAACGGGAAACGGTAACGGAAACGGTAACGGTATCGAAACAAAAAATCAAAACTGGAGTTATCGTAAACGTAATCATAAGAGTTAAAATTGTATAGATTTGCATACGTCATGTCACCATATCCAACGGTGGTCATGGTAACGACCGCCCACCAAAATGCATCGGGTATGGACTTGAAGAAGGAATTTTCGCTTCCAGCTTCCGCAAAATAAACCGCCGATGAGAAGAGTACGACGCCTAAAAAAATTGATGGGAGAAACATTGCTTTGCATTGGTATTATATTCTTTGATGTGTGTTTTTTTTTTTTTTGTATTATATTTTTATTATTATTATTATTATTTTTTTATTAAAAATAACATTTAACCAAAGAGTGTTTTTTTTTTTTTTTTTTCAGTATGTCGAGTAAATCGGGTCTAGAGTCTGGATGCGTCAGAAGCTCGTCAAGGTGTCTGTGGCTTAAGGGTGTTCTTGTACTCCAAAATCCATTTGGGTCTATATACTCCATAGTCACCATGCTTCTTCGGCTTCCGCCGCAAGATAAGTGGCAACCCTGGCGTTTCTGGGCGTTTTCTGTTTCTGTTTCAGTGTATCTGTTTCGGTTCAAATTAAAAGAGTTCTGATATATTCACGTGTGAGTTGGATCGACTTCACTACAATCCGGCGGCATTCCCAAGCAGAAAATCAGGTCTTACCGATGGGCAGTTCGCGGGGTCTCTATATCAGGATATCAGGAAAAAGATCAGAGGAGCAACCCATTTGCTTACCACTGGAACGGGGCTAAGAAACAAGGTTATATCTTTGCGGTGGAACGACAGTGGACAATGGAGCGAATGCCATGAGAACGATATTAGACTTCATTCCTCTTCGGGGAGTTGGTGGGAGGCGGAACATACTAGGGGGACGTAGGGGAACATACTGAGGATGAACGAAACGAAAACCAGATGAAAAACGCAACAAATAAGAGGGTGGGAGATAGATCCGGAGCGAGAGACAACGAACTGATCATGCCAAAAAGTGAATCACACTCAAGGAACGGGAACGGGAACGGGGGAATGGGACATAAATGAAAATGAGACAAAAAGAAAACAGGAGGAGGAGTAGTGGGGGGAAGCGGGGAAGTGGGTGAATAAAAGCGAGCGATCACAACAATGGAACCACAACATCTATAGCTTGCTTGGCTTAGTCTATTCGTATTCACATGGTTCAATTTACAAGGATACAACGGTATTTACTCTCCCTTTTTGTCACAACTGTACATATGCGTCGCCCGGCTTGCAGCTAGAGCGGAACGCACGGCAATGGAACCACCGAGACGACCGCCCTTCCTTATTCTATTTACATTGGCATTACATTACAAGGACACCACACACACATAAAGCTTTAGAAAGATATTTAGCTTAGACAGGTGAGAAAGGGCGGGACTGTACAACACTCAATTAAAAACAGACAGAGAGAATAGGAAAGTTAGATAGAGAGAGAGATAGGGAGAGATGTAACATAGAGATAGAGAGCACGATATCGAGAGTAGCTAGTGCCACACCAGGCAGCACCCAGTTGTGAACGTGGAAGGAACGTGTGGAACTGAAACGGAAACTGAACGTGAAACGTGGGCTGTACCTCATATCACCATATCCCACCGTCGTCATGGTCACCACAGCCCACCAGAAGCCGTCCGGTATCGACTTGAAAAAGGAGCTGTCGCTGCCAGCCTCCGCGAAATAAACCGCCGACGAGAACAGGACCACGCCTGAATCGGGATCGGATCGGAACAGAGATCGGATCAGAGATCAATAGTTAATAGAGTGCAAATATAATTGTTATTTTCTGCTTGGGAATTTGTTTTTTCTTTGTTTTTTTTTTGGTTTTTTTTCTATTTTTGTTAAATACTTTTGTTGGGTTTGGTTTTTGGGTTCTTTTGGTTGGGTCGCTGGGACAGATATCTAAGCCCCGTCAGATTTGCAATGTGGCATAATCACCCTGAGTCTTTCTTTAAAACAACAACAAGATATACATAAGACTATGATTATGAGTTAGTAAATATTTTGGATTCAGTTTTCTTTATTTAGAATTTGAATTTGGTGCACGTTAAGGGTTAAGGAAAACTATATATATGTATATGGATTCAAAAATGTTTAAGGTTAATATTGCTATGCTGGGTTCATGTAAGTATTAGTAGTATGTGTGGGTGTTTGTGTGTTTGCTTAGTTTGCTGTGTATGTGTGGGTGTCACACAAATAGTTAGCAAAATATTACAAAGGCGATAACAAAAATTTGGTATGTTCCTCGAACCAAAACCGAAGCAAGAAGCGCAGAGACGTTCGCCTTGGAACACTTGAGAATTGCAAGGCCTACGTCTCTGCCCTTTTACAGGTTTAAGTGTGTGTAAAGGAAAGAGAGGAAAAGAGTTATATAGAGAGCGAGAGAGAGAGAGAGAGACAGATAGTGTGTGTGTGTGTGTGGGTGTGGGTGTATGTGTTAGTGGTGGTTAGTAGTAGGGCACTTGATCGGTGGCAACTAGCTATACAGAAGAGTATTTATTTATAGAGTATTATTTGGATTTGATTAGAGTTAAACATGAAACTAGCTAGGTATTCTGTACAATACGATATACATACGTTATCGGTTCATAAGTAGTAGTAGTAGGTAAGTAGGTGGTCATACCCATAGATTTATATACACATATATCAATATATCATCTATATATGCAAAGGCGTACACTACGGCAAGACAAATGATACGGTAACGGAAACGGAAATGAAAGTGTCACACGTATATATCAGTTGGAAACGATCGCGATCGATCATGACTTTGAAACGGAATGAAATGGAAACTGGAACAGGATCACAAACAGACCAAGGAACGCATCGTAACTGATATATACAGTTGTTCGAGTTGAGAACATATATTTTAGCAAACGATATATTGATATAGATGTGTTCATGGCTCATGTCGGTTTAGATATGGTACACTATATAGAGATTATACATATGACTATACTTAGGTATGGTTAGTTAATACGTTAATCGGTCAACGGGTACAACAACAAACTATAAGCTAGAAATTACCAACTAGAAATTAGAAACTAGAAGCTAAAAACTATAGAACTAAAAGCAAAATTCAAACCACGGCACAATCTGTGGACATGGACATCGAAACGACAACGTTGATGATGAGAGTACGGTTTACGGATTACTGAAAACGGTTTACGGATTATTGAATACGGATTACTGATTACTGGTTACTGATTACTGATTACTGATTACTGATTACGGATTACTGATTACGGTTTTACGAACAACTTGAATGTGGATAGAACATGAACAACAATACAAAATATATATAATTCAATTGGTACAGATACAGAGATGGTTGTTACTTCTTCCGCTTGATCGTTCTGTATGTATATATATAGGGTTGGAAAATATCGATCACCATTTCTAGTTGCTATTTATTTTGTTTAATGTTTTTATATTATGTTTTTCACATTTTATATATTTTTGTGGTTGGTAGGACAACATGTATGCCAAGAAGATTGCCAATTTTAAGGCATTTTCCACGCATTTGGGGCACAGGATTAGGATAACTAGGGTAAGGGAAAGGTAGGAGGTTCGGGTTGAGTTAGACATACAGCTAGAGAACGCTATACACACAGTTAAAGAAAAAGAGAGAAGATCGTTATAGAGATGGTAAAGGAAGTTGGATCGGCGCACAAAACTGCATGAGGGCCTTAAAATTGGCAACGACTTGAACACGGCAGCTTGGAGACTCTCTACAGGATCCAACTGATCACTTTGGCACATCATCTCCACAGCCTGCCGTCCGCACTTTGTCAGAGTATATCAGGAGTAATAGACTAAAATTCGAGTACACTGAGAGACATTTGCTGCTGGTTATCATCCAAAAAGCTAGCCAAAACAAAACTCAAATTCAAATTGATATTCGGTAATACAAAACGCAAATGAAGAGAACTCAACGAACGTATCCAAAGTGAACGATACTTATAGAGCTTCTGTTGGTTGGATTTTTGTGGGTTTTTCTTTTTTTGTGGGATATATCAGGAGACCGGGGAGATCGGGAGATCGCTAAACGTAAACGTATCGCTGCTCCAATGGCGATAGCTCGTACCTACTTAGCGCTAGGATTAGACGACACTAAATAAGTTAGAGATACGTAATGGGTGAGTTATACGAGTACACCTAGATAATACGGATATACACGCTCTACGAGTCACAGGCCCCTCTAGTTTATTTAGCTTGTGTGTGCGTGTGTGGGTTGTGTGTGTGTATGACTATATAGTAAGACTAGTTTACGTTACTTTAGTTTACTTTAGTTTAGCTTGATATTTAAGGTCTAATCTCTATTTTGGAGCCGTTGCGTTAGGTATTTTCCATAAGTTTTCGTTGAGTGGTTGGGTGGTCAAAGGACGTGGCGGGGATTCAGGGGATACTTGCGAGAGAGATCTCTGAGATTTCGTATAGCTTAGTCCTAGGTCTGGGGTTAAGGGGGCCCTGGGCTTCTGTGTTGGCAAATCAAATTCGGAAATGATAAATTCTTAAAAAGCATAATACCTTTCTGTTTTTGTTTGTTTATTTCTGTATATTTTTGTGGCTTGTCTGTTCTTCCTACATATATTAATATGTATATATAAGTATATTTTCTTGTGGTTTTTTATTGAATATTTTATTTGCCGATGAGGGGTGTAAGTAGTAGGTGGCAGATAGGGTTTGGTTTTGGTTTTGGGTTTTTCGTGATGAGCAGTTAACATAAATGTGCTGGCTTGAGACAGACGTAAGCATAGATAGAGATATATATGTATCTTTTGTGGTTGTTTTAATTCGCGATCGTCGAGATATATAGTATAAGTAGGTGTATCGGGACATTAAGAGAGAAGTTAGAGACAGAGACGGGGGCGAGATAGGGCAGCAAGGAGAAGTAAGTCGGTCGGGATGGTCGCAGTCGTTTTGCAGTATTTCTCTTTTGTTTTGTTTTTTGTTTTTAATAAAACTCGTAAATTGATAAGAAAATGTGGTATGTGTGGTTTTTTTTTAGTTTTTTGTTGACTGTTTGGAACTTACCTATAAATAAGAAAAATATAAGTAAACCTAATTCCCGCATTGAGGCTTTCAGAGTTCGTCCTAATATTTGTAAACCCTTCGAATGCCTAGATAACTTAAATATTCGAAATACTCGAACTAATCGTATCACTCGTAATATTGCCAAGGACATAGCCTGATTCGATGACTTGTCCTAAAAATTTTATCGAAATATATATATATATATATATTATAGGTGGCAATGCATATATATATATGTTTTTTATTGGTATGTTCTTGGTGTGTATCGTTTATATATATCAATGGATGGATGTTTATTTACATAGATCGATTCGATGTGTATATAGAGAGTGATTAAGCGGATGTTTGGCTTGTATTAGTTAGTATTCGGTAATATACAACAATGAACATAACCGGGCGAATGTGTTATCAATAAACTGAATTGGGACTTGGGAATTATATGGAGCTGGGAGCTGGAAATTGGGTTGATTGAATCAAATGAAAAGTTTGTCGGAAAGTTATGTTCTTTATTTTCTCTTTTCGTTTTTTTTTTTGTTTTGTATTTTTTTGATTTTTGTGGGGCGGGCAGGCAACCCCATGTAGCATGTCAGGCAACTCATAAATGATGATGGCAACACTTAATTCTTTAATTGGATCAACTGTATGCGCATGTGTGTGTGGGTGTGTGGGTGTGTGTGTTATATATCGATATATGTGTGTAGACGTGTAGATGTGTATTGTTTGTGGTGGTATTGGGCAAACAGAAATCTCATACCTGTGGACTGACTGGCGCTTTTGGAAGATTTAACGTATCCTCCTCTTCGGCAACGACAGTCGCTAGTGTTATAAAGTACGGAATGATGGCGATTATGTCGATAACATTCATGACATCCCTGCAGAAATTTAATTTGTTCGGACATGCGAGGAACCTGAACACACACAAAATCGATACAACGACCAGCGATTGGTTTGGTTTAAAGATTCACACAGACAGCGCGATAGAGAAACCGAGAGCGAGACAGAAGTACAGATGTCAGAGAGAGTGAGAGATAGAGAGAGGAAGAAAGAGAGAGAAAAGAGATTTGGGATTGAAACAATTTGAATATGGGAACAAAAGCAACAAACAGATAAATATAATATATATGTGTATGAAAAAAAATGTAAAAAATAATATATATAAATAAATTAATAAAAATATAAATAAAACAAGAAAGAATTTCGGAGGACCGAAGTTAAAAAGATAAATATATTTGGAGTATACGTTAAAAACCATTAAGTTATACCGACTTTCTAATTAATTTCCCGCTACTTTCTATTTATATAATAATTTTGGTAAAATGGATATCTCGGAGTAACAGGAAATAACATATGTTAAAAAATAATAAAGTTATTGATTTTATTGATTAATGACCAGTTTCGACTTATGTTTATACAACCTTCCATAGAAAGAAGGTAAAGTCTCATCCCGATAGCTTTAAAAGTGAAACACTGGAGACTTACGGACAACCGAACGGACAACCAAACGAACAACCGAACGGACAACCGAACGGACAACCGAATGGACAACCGAACGGACAACCGAACGGACAACCGGACATGAATTAATCGACTTTATATACTTTCTAGGACTCCTTCTTCCATAACTCCAGACTTAACTTAAAATACCCCTTGCATAAATAAATAAAAAAAAATATATATAAAGTAAAAATGAAAAGGTTAATAAATCAAATAAAAATCATTAGTAAGAAAAAAACAGAAAATCAATCAATGTTTTAAAGTCAATTTAGAGACAGAGCTTTTTCTTTTCAGATTGAGATAGAGAGATATTGTATTCGAATAATCGGATCGAGTTCAAACTAATATTTCTCTTTCGTTCACTTAGCTTATGACTAGGTGTACGCATATATAGCTTGATATGGAAGTGCTTGGCATACCTGACAGTTAGTTCAAATGTAAACCAAATAATACATAACGTTTCTATAAGGAAGAAAGGATCTGTGATGTCAGGCACCTCGTCTTCCTCGATTTTTGTGCCATTTGTTGTTGTATTGAACACCTGCAACATAGATTCAAAAATACCAAAAGACAGAGAAAGAAAAGAGAGAGAGAGAGAGAAGTGATGTATCCTCTGGGAGGTGTCCTTCGGCTTGATTCGTACGCACCTTGTAATGCTTAAATTCGGGTAATGTTTCTAGACAAAATATAACAATTGATAGCAATATAACAAATACACTAATTATGGCTACAACTCTGGCGGCTTGCGAACTCTCTGGATACTCGAAGAGCAGCCAGACTTTTCTCTGCTTCTCATTATCCGGTAATGGTCTTTCTTCCTCTTTAATAAAGCCTTCATCCTCTCTGCAAGACAGAACAAATGATTGATGGTCCTTCGTTAGAAGATATCCTTATAGGGAGCTCTTTTCTTTTTATTTTTTTTCGTTTTAATTAAATTGTCGTGTGGAAATCTTGGAGTGTGGATTTGTGAGTGTGTGGCGATTATTAAATATTTATTATTTTGTTTGGCACAGATTGGATTTATTGGTTCGCTGTCTAATCGAAAGCAGGCAAGAAGCTCAACCGAAAGCCAAGCGAAGTGAACAAATTAAGAGACTAACAAAATGCAATTATCGTTCGCAGCTAAGCAGTGTCTTGAAGTTGTAAAAGGAATACGTTGGCTGCGGATCCTTTCCTGTTCGAGCCAGATAGTCCTCCGTGCCTGCAGGGCCTCCTTCATCGCGGTTTTCTTCGCTCCACGGGTCCGGCCATACTGCCCCCCGCGTCGTATTAACAAAATTTTAAGCTGGTGGTCAAGTGATTAACATTCACTTGCTCTCCTTCGACTTCGGTCCAAAGTCCCGTCTCGCGTTCACGTCAGTCGCAGTCGGATTTTTTTAAATCTAAATTTTCTACTACTTTGCTTTAGCTGGAAATACTTTAGTTCTTGAAAAGTTCAAAGAAAAAGCAGGAAAAATCCTAACAAGCTTTACATGGAACGATGTTCTGGGCAGACAAATTTTGGATGATAACGTTTGGCTTTATTACATGGGCTTTAATCTAGTTTAAACTAAATTTAAAATATTTTATTGATAGCTTTAGGTAATTGAAAACCTAGTCTTCGGTTTTGAATTTGCTTGTTAACATATATTTAATACCAAGTGTTTTATGCGAGGTGTTTTAGATATCCTCTTAATTATGTGTTCTGAACTACTTATTTTAATTCTAAATAAACTGTAAAACAATTGTGTATTATTATTATTTAATATTGTGTCAAAGTTGTATACCATTATCAAAACATAGTATGGAACCGGAGTGACCGTAGTCTCATTACAAAAAAATCTGACAACGTTCTGATGAAAGCTCGAATTAATGAAAATATTAGTGCAGTGCCATACCCGATTAATTGTGGGCATTAGATATTTAATTTTTTAACATTTAAAGGCATGAGGGTCTTACTACATGTTCTATACGAATTGATTTATGCCGCATGTTTAATATCATTTATTTAATTTAGTGTAAGAATTGTATACTATTATACTATTACATAGTACATAGAATGGACTCAGCGTCACCGTAGTTGCATTGCAAAAAATTCTGACAACGTTCTGATGAAAGCTCGAATTAATGAAAATTTCAATGCAGTGTCATAACCGTATAATTGTGGCTTTCCCCTTTTTCATTCGCATTTCCAGCCAACGCAATGTGTACACTTATGTGGGCCAAGTCTAGATCTATTCCTATGTCTGGGTGTGCGTGCGTTGGTCTGTTTGCCGTGTTGCATGCCTCATTACACTGATTCAATAAATTTGCCGTGCTACCAATATAGAACAAACCGAACCAATTCGTTGTCCTCTCTTGTTTGCATTTGATTTGTTATAGTTTATTTTTGGTTGGGTTTTTGGGTTATGTTTTTATTTATTTTTTGTTTTTTGGCTGTTTGGCTTTTTGGTTTTTTGGTTTTTGTTAGGAGGTGTTTAGTGGAGTTTCTTTGGGGCAACACATGGGCTTACCTGAATTTATTAATTGCTTGATCACCTAATTCATAAAATTTTATTTCTTCACTAAATACGTCTAAAGGGACATTGACCGGTCTCCGTAGTCGGCCACCTGTGGATGAACATTATGGGTGTGTGTGTTGTTCGGGTGTGTGGGTGAACAAGGGTGGTATTCATTGTTTTATTGTTGTTGTGCGAGGACGAGGATAGAAAGAAATAGAGAGACATTAGCATGGGGCTGCATACACACAGAGAGATGAAGGGGACTTTGGGGGATGCTCACCACTCTGATAATAGTATAAAATCGCATCGAAGCTCGGTCGACTACGGTCAAAAAAATATTCATTTCTAAGCGGGTCAAAGTACCGTAATCTCCGAGCCGGATCCCCAAGCAGCGTGTCCGGGAATTGATTTAGCGTACGTAGTTGGGTCTCAAACCTTAGTCCGCTTACCTAAAACCATAGATTGGGAATTATATTAAGGCAGGGATATTGGATCTAGCTATAGAGCCAGGATGAACTCACATTTATAACGACTCTTTCGCAGAAATCATGATCGTGAGGAATGGGTTCAAAGTGTTGCGGTCCGCCACCAAAGCCATGACCAGCCCCCCCTTCTTCGTCTTGACTGCTCAATTTGGGCAAAGACCTGTCAGGGATAAAGGTGAAAGTTAATAAGTAATAGCAAATAATGTTTACCGAATATTAGTCAATGATAAGAAATATAAATGTTCCTATTAAATATAAATTCCCCACTTCTTTCGGTATTATTTTCAGTGGAATTGGGTATTAAATGGTATTATGGAACATTCTCTAACATAAAGATGGATAAATCATATATGTATATATGTTATACAATTTTATATTTATAATGTTTACTTTATATTATTCAGCGATAAAAAATAGATGTTCCTATTTTATATATTCTTGTAGGCTTAATTTTTATTCGCCACTTAAAGACTTTTCGGTATTACTTTCAGGGAGGTATTAAAAGGTATTTGGAAACATTCAAAACATATAAAGAAGGATAAATCATAACAAAATCAGCGAGAGGCCTGATATATAATTAATAGATTAACACAATGTATGCTTAATATTAATTAGTGATAAAATATATACATTTTCTTATTTTATATATTCTTGTAAGATTAATTAAACAATTTTTGGCAGTATTATTTTCAGGGAAGAAAAGGTATTTAGAAACATTGTCATATATACCAAATCAGCGACTAAGCCAGATATATAATTTATAAGTTAAAGGCCACCAGGCCACAGACAGTCTGTCTTGAAGTAATTAAGTTTTCCCCTTCATAATTGAACAGCAATTACTTGACTTGACTTGACTGGGACTTGGTCTAGGGCTATTACTTAACTGGCTGCGATTTATTTGATTTATTTTTAGCATGGCATTCGCCTTCTTTTTTAACTGGAAGTCACATCTTCATTATTCATCGGGTTTCGATCTTTAAGCTCTCCAGTGGCTTGGTCTTTAATTACTTTTACGCCTCGAATCAATTTCCAGATGCTCCTCAGCCATTGAATATTCAATGGGCCATGCATATTGCATATATTCCGTTGCGGGGATTTTCGGTCTCACTTTCTCGACTCTCCTCAGTCGGCACCCGGCACCCGGACCTCGCCTCTGGCCTCTCGCCTCTTTATTCTTGAATCCTCAAATTGCAATTTCTGCCTGCCGGCTGGAGGCTTACGTATCCTTTGAGCTTAGACCTTGCCTCGCCTCGCCTTAAATTAAATTCATTGCACATTGGTTCCCACTCTCTCTGCCACGCCCACGCTGGCAATATACTTATGTTTACACTTGTAATTGAAATTGTATTACAATCGTATATAAAAAGGACTGGCCGAAAAGCTTCTGGCTTCACCCCCTGTCGAGGAGGACAAGCCCCCCTTGAACCAGAGCCGCCACCAGCTGGCAGCGTGCCCAACATTTTCCGCCCTTATCGCTGATGTTGCTGACAATGTGCAATTGTTGCTGCCCCTGCCCCCTGCCCCTTGCCACTGCCACTGCCATTGCTGCTGTGCAATTTTTTTTTGTGGATGCGATATTCGAGGCGTTGTTGCATGGCAGGTTGCCTGCTTTTTGGCGCCGTGCCGTGGCATTTAATTAAGCGTGTAAGTGCACTGCCCACAGTGCCACCCCGCTGCCATCGTGCCACCCTGCCACCCGCCCACCATCTGCATCATCTCCTCCTTTCAACCATTCTGGTGCAATAATGGCCAGTGCCTGTTCGGACAAATTGTTTGTCGGCATAAATCTTTTCCGGGCCGCCACTCCATCTGGCCTGTTCGTATATAATAATAACATTGTACTATAAATTAAATAGAGAAGAATTATGTATATCCCACGTAAAATATGGTAATTGAAAATGTCTTATTTCGTGGGGCAAGCAAGCAGGAGAAGTAATGCTTATGGGTAACTTGCACGGGAGTTATCAAGTTAAAGGAAGCTCTTTTGCGGTGAAATGTGCAGTATTAATGGGTATTTTCGGAACTAAGGAGCATCAGTGAATTTCCAGCTGCCTTTGCACTAGAATGCCCAAAAAGTTCTAGCTGGAAACCTTATAGTGACTAGTGCATTAAATTAAGGATATTAGAATACTTGTAGCACTGGGAAAGATATTAAATTTACGTTGAATGTGGAATTTTAATGACTGCCTGCCAGCATTAGATACTGAAACTAATATTTTTAAAAGTTATGTAGTAAATTATTTCCAAACTCAATCAATAGTAAAACCCCTCCTACACTATTGTAAATGTTACTATATATAGTAACAGTATACAATATACACTGTGTAAAATAACACAGTAATAAATCACAAAAAAAAAAAAAAAAAAAAAAAAAAAAAAAAAAAAAAAAAAAAAAAACAGAAATTCCTAAGGGTTTGAAATCACTTTAAAATATGTCTAAAAGTATGCAATAAAATGTAATATTGTAATAAAATGTAATAAAATGTAGTAAAACCCCAGAAATCCCTAAGGGTTTGAAATCACTTTAAAATATGTCTAAAAGTATGCAACAAAACGTATGTATATAATATATATTAAAATAAGTTTCAAATAGCTGCCACATTTACTGGTATTTTAATTTGTTTTAGCCCCAGCTCTGAACCCTGAATAAGCTATTCCATTAATAATTTACATGAACTACTCCGTGTTATTGTTTTCCATAGATGTGACGTCAGAAGGGAGTTCACAAAAGGCCGGTCAGGTGAGATATATTTATGTAGAGACAGAGAGAGAAAAAGAGAGGCAGAGAGAACTCCCAACTAAATGTCAACAAACAGTGTTTGGCCAGGTGCATCGCTAGCCTAGCCCAGCCTCTCGTCCTTCTGTCGCTCCTCGCATCTGCATATCCTCTTTGTCATGTGGCTGCTCCATGTACAAAAAATTTGTTGCTTTTTATCTGCTGTATGTAAATGTCAGTGTGGAATTTATGCGGCCCGCTCTGTCTCTGTTGCACTTGCGCCGGCCTGCGGTGCTGCGGCGTTGCGGCGTGTGTGTATATATAGGTCAGCGGCACGGCACGGCCTGATGCGGCTCGTGACGTCATTGTCGCCTCCTTTCTAGATGCCGACGACGGCGACGACGCTGTCGATGAGTCGCTGGCTCTGCTGCAACGACCTATTTACAGGATACGAGTATATACACACACACATACACATACATCATCAACACGAGAGTCTCACCCACTTCCGCATTTTCAGGTGGATTGCATAAGTCGCAAGTGAAGCCAACGCCAAAGCTGAAGCCGAATCCAAATCCAAAATCCGAAACCTTGGCTTCTGTCAGTGAAGCCCAAGCAAGAAACGTAAGCGGAAACGGAAACGGAAATGAAAATGGCAACGGTAACGGCGACTGCTGAAGTTCAATGCAAAGTCGACAAATCGAAGAGGAACTTCGTCGTCTTCCGCGTGTGAGTATCCAAGAGTATCCGACATGGGGACATGGCTATGTGTGAGTATGAGTTGCCGGTCAAGGCAACGTCAGCCCCAGCCGCAGTCAACCTCAGTGGCAGGACCAGAACCCATCCCCATGCCCATGCCTCCTTTTGGACTATTTTTAGCAGCGTCAACAACGGCATGCTGAAATTTATGAATTAATGTGAAATGGCAAAGGAAATTTAAGGCATGCAAACGCACACACAGCCTTGAACTGAGGGAGTGCACTTGCCATCGCAGTTACAGTCAACCCCAGTCAACCCCTCCTCACACATCGCTGCAAGTTAATCAGGCAACGGCTGGAGAGGAGCCGCATCTGGCAAATAAGTGTGGATACTGCAGACATTTTGCGACCGACCCCTAGCTGTATCGATTGAGAAGCGCAGAGAGGAGCGCTGAGTTTATAGCTTGGAGCTACGAAACTGGGCAAAGTAAGTCGTAATAACTTACTTATCTCTTAGGTGGATCGCTTGAGAAGCGCGGAGAACGGCGCCGAGTTTAAAGCTCGGAGCTACAAAACTCGATTAAGAAGCGCAGAAGCTACGAAGCTTGGAGCTACGAAACTATATAAGTGAGTCGTAAAACTCCGTACTCAGACACGCGAAAAGTGTTCGTAAGCATTGAGTCAAAACGAGAGGTCAATACTCACCCTCTCGCTCTATCGCACTGCTTAGGAACACTTTTCGTGTGTCTGAGTACGTAGCTTAAGTAAGTAAGTGAGTAAGTAAATGCACATAGGCCAAGGAGGCTCTATTAAAACTTAAGTAAATGATTATCAATAATACAAATAATTATTAAACACATTGTGGTTCAATCTACAAAGTAAGAATATAATACAAATATAAGAAAAGAGATGGGAAATAAAAGCCCACAAGGAAAAAAGTTTCCATGATTTAGTTTAAAACCCTTAATAAATCAACTTAAAAGTACTTTGATATAAAAGATTCCCACAGCTCTAGCATCTATATATGTGTAGGTACATAATTGTGCATTCTCCCACAAAGCTAATGGGCTGCCTTAAAGGGTTTTCCCACAAATCTCGGATTTCTTCGCGACTTTGAAATCCATCCAGCCCCCCCATGGCTCTTACCCTTCTCGGGAAATAGCATTGATAAAGCTGATTTGCAAGCGCCTTCCCCTGGAGGCTCAGAGGGCGGTGAACGGGTTCAAAGTGTTCAGGCAACTCAGGGGGTTAAGGGGGCTCTCAGCGTGTTAACATGATTCAATCAACGCCGGCATCAAACGAAGGAAAGGCGCCTCAGGCGGCGCGAGGTGAATGCGAAACTTGATTCGATGCTGACGTCACAAACGACATTCGACTGACAAAGTTTGGAACATGAATGTGAATGAATGAATACCCGGGTGCACTGCTAGAAAATATTTATACGTTTACTGATATATTCAGAGACCAGATTTAATTCAGCGAAGAATATTTTAACACTGCTCTAAAGGATTGGAGAAACACCCTTAAAGTATATATATGATATCCATTGTGTATATGTGTTTGTTTTCCAGTGACTCTCGGTCTAGTGCCTTACATATTTCCTGTACAAATTCCTAGACAATATTGGTAACTGATATTGGATTTCTTGGGGGGCTTCGTGTCTACTCTGGCAAGGAATTTCTCTTTGCATTTTGAAACGATTTGCCTTGAGGCTGCAACCGGCCGCTGGAATTGCACCCGGACTCGTATTTTCGTATTTGGTGGGGGGATGGGGGTCCGGATGCGGATCCGGATCCGGGGGCCATCAATCGCCAGACGTAGCGGGGATCGGGAATCATGGCCGCCGCAGAGTCGAATTATGCAAATCCTTGCCTGAAGGACTCACGGGGCGGATAGTTGAACTAACCAACAACTGCCCTGTGTGACCTTGGCCAGTTGCGTGCACAATTTGTGTGAGTTTCTGGTTCTGGTTCTGGTTCAGATCTGCTTTCGTGATTTGCTGCTTTTGATACTCTAACTGAGGGTTGGGTATAAGTACTAGCACATGTTTGGAAAATATAATTCTAAAAAATTTGTTTACTATATTTTATTTAAGATTAATAAACTCACAGATCTATAGCAGGCATGCCTCAGATTTGCCCTCTAGGTCGCGGGTAAGAAGTTTTCATAGCAAGCAGTAAAGGGTAAGCAGTAAGAAACAAGCAGTAAAAAGAGAGCCATCGAAAGCAAGCAGTATAAAGCAAGCAGCGCTAATTGGAGTGCCTTTGGAGGGCCCAAACTGGGCATCCCTGCTCTCAGTGATTACTTGCGCTATTCTTGCGAATCAATTGAGGGTATTCAGAAGTGGTTCATACCCTCAACTCGGCACTTTGCCTTCTCGTTTTTCATTTCCATTCTCATTTTGTGCTTTCCGTTTGGTGTTTTTATTTTTGGCAACCATTCTCAGGTGCCCGTCATGCAAGCTGTTTACCAGCACCAACGCAGCTGACAGTGGCATGGGTCGAGTGGGGGTTGTTTTGCACCCCGAGAAAGGGGTGCTAGTGGGCGAGAGCTTGTTGCCTGTCGCATTCCGTTTTCGGTGCTGTTTGCATTTGGCAAATGCACGTGTGGCCAGGGGGCTGGAAAATGGAGAAAATGGGGGGATACGTCGAATAACTGGTGGAAAAGCGGACTGCTCCTGCTGCTATGCACGTCAGGCATTTTAAACATGTTCCGCCGTTTCAAACTTTTCGTCGTTTATTATCCGAAAAAAAACCGTAGAAGGCTTCAGTTTAAAGAAACAACAACAATGCAAGGCGTGCCAGGAAAAAAAGCACAAAAAAAGAGGCAGAAAACAAACTTGTTAAGCGCGCAATTTAAAAGCGGAGCGAACTTCTCAAAAAGGTGAAACTTTTCAAATGTCTCAAGTGCGTCCCCAGAATAGGCCAAATTGGGGTGTAAAACGGGGTTGGGTTTGGCTAAGAAGCGAAGCCGGATGGACACTCGACTGGGAAGAAACGGAAAGCCGATGGAGAGCTCTTAGCCATGTCTCGCAGAAGTGCAATCACTTCATGGGGCTCTTCAGCAGGAATAAGACAATCGAAAAGGCTGTGCAGAAAGTTCACTTATCGATTCCATTAGTACCAGGATAGCAAGGACTCAGGCCAAAAGTTGTTGTGATTGAGAAATAATAAAATAGTTTTTTATCTATTATTTTATTATACATACATATTTAATATAAGGACAACTTAACTTCTTATATATGGAATGTTATGAAGAATTCTTAAAGAGAATAAATAAATACATCAAATCAGGCAATATAAGTTAATCTTTTTTCGATTAAGGGATAATACTTATATTCCAATTATAACAATAATTAAGTTATTATTCCAAGTACTCAAGATAATCCTATCAGAGAAATTCCCTAATGGTCAGCAGATGCCCCAAAAAACTTTTCTTTGTCCCTTCCAATACAATTTTCCCCAACATCCCCCTTTTTGGCCACTTCAAGATGAATTCCAAACGTCTTGGCCCACAATCAAAGTAATCTCCATTCAATTTGTTAAGTCCCCGAAACCGTTTAATGCCCCTCCTCGTATCCAGTGTGTGTGTGTGTTTGTCTGTGCTTTTAATTTTAATGCACCGCAGTGGGAAAAGTCGGGTGATAGGGCTGCCACTATAAGGACCATAAGGACATACAGGGAAAGTCAAGCGAGTGAAAGCGACGACACAAAGCGAAACTGGCAAGCCACACACACAATGGCGGCGATGCATGTGTTGTGCGATGGCTGCACCGAGAGAATTAAGAAATTTTGGGGAAAAATGTAGAGAGAACAAAATATTCAAGAAGAAATATTAGAAAAGAAATCCTTGAACGATCGCAATTTGACTTTAAGATTGACTTTTTAAATCTCAATCAATATTTTAACACCATAACATCTTGGAAAATTCATTAAAAAATATATTTCAATGAAGATTTTCCTTAATACAAGATCAGGATCAAGTTCCTTCTAACCAAAGACTATGTGAGTCAAAATAACGAATCTTTTTTTTTTTTGAGTGTGTGCCACATATACACCTACACTCTGTACTCATTGTTGGCTGTTCGCTGGCCATTGTTCATGGCTTTGTTGCTGACGTTTGACGCCGCTTGTCGCCTTGTCGCTGCCAGCAACAACTACTATCAGCCAGCACAACAGCAGCAACAACAGCAACAAAGGCCAGAAGCCAGCAACAACGAAAATATAACAAAAAAGTAAAGCAAAGGAGCAACAACAAACAGGATCAAAAGTCAAGAACAATGACAGCAAATAGCAGGCGGCAAGCAGCGAGCAAAAGTCAAGTTGCAAGTTGAAATGGGCGGCAATTGTTTGCTTGGGTAAAAAGGCAAAGTGAAAGTGTAAGCCTCGTCAATCAACAACAGCAACAATGGCAAGGAGTAGTGAGACATACACTGAGCACAAAACAGGTTGTGAGCATCTATGGTTAATTAGTAGAAGACATGTGCTTTTACCTTGGAGTTCTTGTGAGATTTACAGACTTGTCTTCTTTTGTTATTCAACATTTGGATGAGGAATTTGTATTAATTAATATATTAGTAATTTGTTTAATATGTAAGAGTGCTTAGAGCATTTATTTTCAATTGAATTTCCCATTTTAGGCAATATATCTTAGGAGAACCTTTGTATAATTAATTTAATAATGGTTTAGGAATATATTTAAATCTATATATCTGCTCAGACCTTCAAGGAACCTTTGAAATGAATATAATAGAAAGATTTCCGATTGTTATATTTTAAAATCTAGATCTGAGTTAAAGCCTCGAGCTAATATTAAAATTATTTGCTAGTTAAACTTTGACCTATAAGAGCGATTCCCATTTCTCCCACTGCAAGGGAGCAAAGGAAATCAGTGTCAGCGATTTTAGTGTCATGAATTGCTTTCGATGGCGTCGCTCGTATAAATTTACCAATTTAGCCCCCGATGCATTCGATTCGCTCTTCATTTGTTCTTGAACTTCTCGGTCTCGTGTCGGTATCATTGTTCCACCAGAACCAGACCCAGAGGGGGGAGAATCAAAGGGAAAAGGCAAGCAAACACACACCCATCCAGCATCCAGCATCCAGCATCATTATCAATGTCAAACTCATGTCAATTCACTGAGACGATTACAGGATATCATCAAAGGATATTGTTATGTCTCAATCGGCTGAAGGAGCACCGACGAGAGCAAGGATGTGATGTGCTGAGGGTGCTGGGTGCTGGGGTCCAGCCTCCGTTGGAATGTTAATGATATTGATGCTGTGCCACTTTTGTGTTTGCTGTTTGGGCAAACTGTCAATGTCACATTGCGCATACGCCGCATTGGCCCACCCACAAAGTGGTGAGCGAGTGTTAGTCTAGATGGGCGGTGTGTCCGTGCTGTGTGTGTGTGTTTTTTTCGGTAGTTGTGTGTGTGTTTGTCCTCTGCTTCTGTTTCTGTTTCTGTTTGTGCATCTGCATTGACTCATCTGCCACTGTCGCTTCATCATTTGTCATTCATCATCAGCATCATCATCGTCATCGTCGGCAGCATCGTGATGAACGCTCGCCCGAAGCCATGCAATGGAAGTTTGTGGCAAGTGCTTTCGATAAGGAGAAGCCAACATATTGCAACCTGTATCCTGCTTGGCATTCCACCTTCGCCACCTGTCTGTCCCCCTCCCTGCCTTTCTTCCAGTGGGACTATCTTGTGGCTCCTCGAAACGTGAGTGGAATCCCGAGCAGGGGACATTGTTCTTTGTTTTTATCTGAGAGATAAGTTCGTAAGAAAGTTTCTTGCCTGCCTTCATATATGGCAGATATATAATATTTAATGGGACAAATGTCACACAGCTCTACAGGTATTTTATTAAAAGTTGAAAGTTTTATTTACAGGAACTAAATAGACCTCAAGTTAAACTTTGAATTCATGGAGAAATTATTTGTAAAGTATTAAAGGTTTTTCTGCTCATAAGGTTCGTTTGGTTTTTAGGTAATTCATATTTTAAGAACTTCGTTTGTTGGCCTGGGTATTTAGTGGACTGTAAATCAGGAGAAATTAAGAAAAATATGTAAATACTTCTGCCAAAATAAAAGAAACCTGAATCTTTCACTGAGATTTCGTTATCATTATATCCATAAAGGTTATAAAATATACCCTTATATTGTTTGGAATAATACATTATTATTATATGGAATTTTAAATAATGAAATTTACTAAGTTGTAGTCCCAAGGAGGACTATATAAGACCCATAATTATGCCCTAGATTATTTCTTATAAATAAATAACCATTCTTCTTGTTTTCACCACTTAAACGATATTTAATACATTCAGGAAAAAGGGGGGATTTCCCCCTAAAAATAAAACCGAATTCCCCCAACCGATTTTGAGCAAAAATAAATCTCAAGTCAGAGCAAATAACAACGCTTAAGCGATATTTAATACGATGAGGGGCTATTAAGTGTGATAAAAACAAAAGAGGGGAGTATTTTCAGGGTTTTCCCTGAACACCGACACCGAAATTAGGCTATATAGTTTTTAGATCTCGAGATTAAGCAACGTTACCTATCGCGCAGAAGAGGGGGCGAAGCGTTGGATAGATTTTCACCGCTCAGGGGCTGCTCCTGGCGCGGTCGCAGAACCGGTGTGAGGCCCCATCGCTCAATGAAATCGATGCGGGAAATGGTTGAGGACGAGCAAGTGGTGCGAATCGCTAATTGCGCCAACGCTCAGCCTGCTCGGATGCTCCTCCTCCTCCTGCTCCTCCTCGGCGCTATTGTTTCCTCGCTAGATCGAGCACCTCGGCCAGCCTTTGGTTATTTAGCGAGCTCCTCGGCAAGTTGCGGCACCACCGTGGTGCGGTTTCTGGCCATTAAGGATGCTACTGCTGCTACTTTGGCTGGCATTTGGCAATCGGTTGTTCCATTCGTTCCATGTGAATTTGTTGTAGAAAAAGACGAAGCCCCCGGATCGTAATTGCAGCGCTCATTTAGTGATGTGTATTTTGTGTATTTTATTGTTAATTAAATTAGGTTTTAGTTTGAAGTTTTGGCGAAGACATTAATTGGATTTTGTTAGAGTTGCTTGTTGTGTTGTTTTGGCTTTTGAACTGTTTAAGGTTTGGCAAATAGGGCAATGCACCGGACATTGCTTTCCGTTTAGTTTTCTTTCATAATTGTTGTCACATATTTCACGCTCTGCAATTTAATTTATTAATTATCGATCTCGGCTTATTCACATATATTTTTCTCATACATATTCACATTAAAACAATGCCACAAAGTTTATTTCGCGACCGGAAACAGCGAGTGAAAATGGTAATTTCCGCTTTTGGACACCGCACACAGAGTAAAAATAGGCATTTTCCTTGTCATGTGTGTATGTGTGTGTATGGTGTGTTTGGTTTTCTTTTTTTTTTTTTGGGAAATTCAAGAAGAAAGCTACACAACTTTTGCCATGGATGCGAAAGCGAAAGCGAAAGAGACAGATGAGGAGAGAGAGCGAGTGCGGCAGCTGAGAATGTCCTTTACCTATTGATTTTCAGACTCTAGATTTTCACTTTTATTTATGTCCGCATTTAAGCCGTTTTCATTTCCCTTTATCATTGCGGTGCTTCCACTTTTCCACGATTTTCTCCCCCCCACTCCCAGCTCCCAGTGTGTGTTTTTTATTGCAAAATAATTGCAAAATTGATTGCGCGAAGCTGTTTGTTGTTTTTGGCGCGACTTTCCGATTGGGAACAACAACCTTGAACCTTTCGAATTGATGTGGAATTGGAAGTGAAAGGGGGGAAAGCAGGTAAATTCCCCCGCATACACACACCCACACAGCGTGGGATTTATTCCGACGAAAAAAAAATGTCAGGAAGGGATGTGGTCAACGCCTACACTTTATTATTTCAAAATTAAGAGGAAATCTGTATTTAAATGCAGCAATAAATAATGCAAACAGTTACGTTATTATTTGCACTTTTATATCTATTTTTAACCTTTTTTTTCCATTATTTTTAAATCAAACCGCACAAAGGACAGAAGGGGAGTAAAAAAAAGAACGAGAGCAGCAAAGGGAAAAATCAGCAAAGTGTCGCCTTCTTTTGCCTGTGATTTGTGTTTCACTCGATTTTCCTTTGCTTTTCTTTGTTTCATTTCATTTTTTTGTTGGGTTTATCCACGCTTTTGGGGCTCTCCCGCTTTTTGCTTTACGCTTTTTCGCCTTGTTTTTTCGCCCTTTTCGCTTCGTTTCCAGTTCGAGGGCAAGAACAAACAACAGAGTCGCCTGGAAGAGCGCGCTAAAACGTGGCGCGCGGAACGGAATGGAATGGAACGAGTGGAATGGAACGAGTGGAATGGAATGGTAGGCGAACAAGCGCGCGGGCAATGTGCGAAAAGGACGAAAGGCGACGAATGTTGGGCCATAAGTGGCAAGCGAGAAATTGAAGCGTGTAAGCGCTTAACTGGCGATGTAATGACACCGACACAGCCACACACTCGCACACACACACACACTCAGTGGGCCAGTCACACACACACAGGCACGTGGCGAGCGTGTGTGTATAACAAGACACACCAATACGAGGGCAAAGCTCGTGAGTCATTGAGCGTGCGGGCGAGAAAGAGAGAGAGAGAGAGCGAGGGAGAGAGCGAGCGAAAGAGCGTAAGAGGAAAATCTACGGGTGGATGGGCGCGCTCCTTTTTGTGTGCCGGAGGGGTCTCTGCCTTGGACTGCGTACGGCGTACACGGAGACTACGGCTACGGCCCTGCACAATGGGAAACTTGTTGGCGGATTTATGCAACCCACACACACGCGAAAAGAAAGCCATGCGAGACACGAAACACGAGCGAGCTTGTTGGTGTTTGTGTGCATGTCGGTGCGTGTCGCTGCGTCCTGCGTTCGTTTACCGTTATGCTGCCTGTGTGTGCCGTGTGCCGTGTGCCTGCCGAGTGCCGCCTCGTTTATTGGCGTTTCCTGCTTCGCCCGCTGCTTCGTTGGTGTAGCCTAGCATTGTGAGCTTTCCATTATCTTTGCAGTTATTATCAGACACCTCAGCCCTGTCCCTGTCCCTGTCTCTCTCTCTCTCTCTCTCTGTCTGTCCCTCTCGCTCCGCTGTAGTGCCGTCTCTATCTTTGGCCAGGAGTGTTAAGCAGCTGTCAGTTTGTTGTTTCTTTTCTTTGTTTTTTTTTTAGTTTTTTTTTTTGGTCTTGGCTTTCCTTATTTCAGTTTTTTTTTTTTTATTTTGTTGCGTCTGCGTGTTTGCTGTTGTTGCAGCTGTGTGTGTGTGTGTGTGTGCATGTCCCTTTGGGCCGGGAAAAAAGCTAGGCCGGGAAAAGCGAACCGGGTCCCCATTGCCCTGCCCTCCTTTTTCGCATCTCCTCGCATTTCGCTTCCTTTTGGCTTTTTCTATTTTTTCGGTGTGCGCAGTAAATACTTCACCTAAGCCCCCCCCACCCTCCCCCCCCAGAGAAAGAGAGAGGGAGAAAGGCGAGAGAGAGAGCAAGAGGGTCCAGAAAGAGACATCAACTCACGCCTCTTCTGTTTTTGGTTGCCTTTTGCCGTGACACGCATTTCAGGGAACTCAACTGAACTCAACTTAACTTAACTTAACTTTGCTTTACCCAACTTTGCTTTACTTGACCGAAAACTGAACTTGAGTTTAAGAGAATAAAGTCACTTATGGGTTTTGGTTTTTATAAGTATTATTTTATATATTCTAAGGGAACTTTAACTCTGCTGGATCTTACTTATCCCTTTCCGAACTGAAATCAAGTTGTATTTTTTGGGAAAACTTAAAAAAAAGTAATGCTAGTCTGCAGTCTTAAATAAAATGAAATTAAAAAAAGCTCATCTTTACCACTAAATCGAAGAGGTCTCACAGTTCTAAATGATTTTTTTAATTATAATCAAATAATACGAAAATAATGGATACATGGAGACAAGATTAGCTTACTGAAAATCTCTAATAAAAACGAAATGAAATTGTTAAAAAATAAAAGAAAATAAAGTGTAAAAGAAGGTAAATAAACTGTAAGCATTAACTGAGTACTATGTATGGCATAGTGTAGTCCTTTTAGCATTTTTTAACGCATTTAGCATTTTATGTTAAGATTCCGCCGAGATTAAATGAAATTAGGATTAAGTAGAAAAAAGACTACGGTCACACTACAAATTATAAAAGAAAACTACACACATTGAAAATAAGAAGAGAGCGAATAAAAATCAAATAAATAAAGAAGAATCCAAACATAAACTACGATAACAAAACAAATAACACAATAACAGGAATAGATCCTTGTGCAAATAATAAGTATAATTTAAATAAATATAACAGAAAAACAGAAAAACTTAAAATACATACGACAACTCCAGTGAGGATGCTGAGTTGGTATCCATTACTGCCTAGATTTTGGTCTACTTGGCTTGGTGAGAGGTTTCAAAGTTTCGATTTACTATTTAGGAGTAGTAGGATTTCTAGTTAAACTACGATGTGGCTTCCAAGTAATTTGGTCAGCGGTTTATTGTTCTTCAACTGTCACTTGCCGGTTGCTAATTGATTGATGGGTCTAACTGCATTGTTGCCCTGATTAACCCCTAAACCAACTCGCCTCCGCCCTCAGCTTGGCCATCAATTTAATCAATTTTGATTAGCTATCCGTGTCTTTTGGTATGTTTGTCAGAGTTGGTGTTGGCGCTTTTGGCAACAGCTTGAAGTTCACACATTGCCAATCGCCTAACGTCTAACCAGAGGAATCTGAATCAGGGCCAGAGACCAGACCAGACCAAAACAGCCACAACAGCACCAGCAGCTCATCCATCAATTTCAAATGTCTGGCACGCCAGTGTGAGGGGCCTGGCTTGGATTGGCTTCGCTTGGCTTGGCCTGGCATCCTTAAAAGGTCAACATCAACATCGGCGCGGCATCTGTGTGACACAGTATTGAGCACTTGCCAAAGGGATTTCGGCAAACTGCAGCCAGCTAGCAGGTGAGAGCGGTCGAGCAGATAGAGAATGAATTAAGGACTCAGCGCGGTCAGACTGGTGTTTGGGATCATCATAAATAACTCAGAGGCGGTGTGAAAGTAATTCTGGAATATCTACGAGTCATTTTCTCCTAGAATAAGGTAATTGGCAGTGTTTTCTTTGATAAATATGAAGTAGGCAAGTCTTTTACTCTTTGAATTAATGCTTAGGTTACTTTTCTAGGCATATTTTATACCATTTGCTAAGAGTTTTCTATGGGTTTAGGCCTTGAAGCCTAACATGAAGGAAATGTTGATTATTTTATACACTTTTGTAACGATTTCTAGTTGTAAATGCTGGCAAGCTGAATGGTTGTTGGTGTGTTTTACTCTTAATTGAGCCACCCTGGCGTATGAGCAATTTATCACTGCGAATATTACGCATACGCCGTGTGAGTCGTATTATTTGGGATTGCTTCATTTTCGTTTCGCTTTCCAAAAAACATTTTTCCTGAGCTTTAAAGAGATTTCCTATATGTATATTCCTGCTTCTCCTTGCTGCCTTCCTTTGCTTGTGTTGTTCGTATTTGTGTGTGTGTGTGTGAAGATGAAGACAAAGCGAGAAAGCATGGAATGCTTAAGGACGGCGGGTGGCAGAGGGACAAAACACACACACACACACACACACGCGCACTCATGCAGAGAAAGCACACACACACACACACACAGGGACACTGCAGCAGCAGCAGAAAATTGCCTTTGGAACGTCCTTAAGAAGGATATACCTTAAAAATATTGCTTACAGCGCGCTGCCTTCTGCTTGCTTGCTTGCTGTTTTTGTTGTTGCTGTTCAGGTAGGCTGCGTACAACAACAAGACAAAAAAAAAGAAAACAACAACATTGTGATCTCTCTCTCTTTCTCTCTCCCCGTCTCTCTCTCCTCGTTCTTGTGTGATTTGGCAATATGTTATGCGCCTTTCCCTCGCCTTTCTCCTCTTTAGCAACCACTTTCGCCTTGGCGGCCACTTGTTTAAGTCTCTTTTTTTTAGTTTTTATGATTAGTTTCGTTTGCTCGATTGTTTTTAGCGTTCTGGCATTCGGTTCTGGGTATTGTTGTGTTTTTCTGATGATTTTGCGTGGCGCTGCGTCTTCGCCCGTTCGATTTATTTGAGGTAAATGCTTGGCATTTCAGTGGAATTTGCACGACAAAAAAAAAACAGGGAAAAACTACTTTTACACACATCGAAATTTGTTGTTGTTATTTTTTTGTTATATGTCAAGGTTATGCACACACACACACGCACACATGCAGTGATTTATGTATCTTTATCTTTAAGGCTTAATCTTTGCATATAAATAGGCATTATACGGAGCACTTGCCGCACTTTTTAGGCACATTAAAAAAAGGGTTTTATATCTCTTAGCCACAGAAATTCTTAAAAAAAAAATTAATTTTTGAATTTATTTAAGGTATTTTTTGTGGATTTTTTAACACGACTTCGAGGTTGGTTTTTTATCCGTTTCTCCTTTCTTGTTGCCCGCGGCCGTCTCCTGCTTCTTCCTCCTCTTGTTCTTGTTCTTGTTCTTGCCGTTGGTTTTGGTCCTTGCCCTGCCCCACCCCCTTGTTGATGCACTGCTGCTGGAACGAAACTGGCAATGGAACACACACATAACACACACTCACACGCACATACACTTAAAAGCACGCACTTTCCCAGTTTCAGTTTCGATTTCGATTTGGGTTTCGGTTTCGATTTCGATTTCGATTTCGGTCTGCGATTCGCTTGGTCGCTCGGCTCCTCCGCATCCTCGTCGGGATCTGCTCTCCACTGTCTGCTGTCCACTGCTGTCGGCTGCTGGCTGCGTCAGACTGAGACTGCGACCGATTCTCGCCTCAGCAGCAGCAGTAATCGCTGCTCACTGTTTCGTTTCACTGTTTTCCACTGTTCCGCCGCTGTAGCTGTAAAACTCACTCTCTCTCGCCCCCCATGTTGATGCTGCGCGTCGGGGTCGGGACTCCACGCACAGCTGGTTCGCCGCCGAAAGCCCTTCCAGTGCTCCTCGCCCGTCAGCTGGCCTTCCAGGCGCTGGAAGCGAGAGCTTGGCAGGATTCCTCAATGAATAAAGCTCAGCGGGCAGCGGCGAAGGCGGCTAATCCGCTTGACAGCTGTCACAAATGCTTAAAAAGAAAGCCACAGTCGCCGCTGAGCAGGATTCGAAGTTTTGAGGGTCAGAGAGGTTTTTAAAAAGGTCTGATTTTTTAAAGGACTAATATAAGGCATATATTTAATAACAAGAAGGGATATATATCTAGAAAAATTGTATATATCCTTGCGAAGGTATCACAAATGCTTAAAAAGAAAGCCACAGACGCCGCTGAGCAGGATTCGAAGTTTTGAGGGTCAGAGAGTTTTTTAAAAATGTCTGATATTTGAAAAGACTAATACAATGCATATATTTAATAACAAGAAGGGAAATATATCTAGAAAAATATTATATATCCTTGCGAAGGTATCACAGAGAAACGAACTGATTTCATATTTCAAACTAAGCAGCCATATATGACAGATAAACACATGATTTAACATAAAGCATTATAATTTGGCATAAAAATATTGGCAGAAAATGTTTTTGATCAGCATCGGATACTGAAGAGAAAGAGGTGACTTCCTTCTGTCCTTAACAAGATCTTTGTGTACTTCCTCTTATTTTAAATGGACCTCAAGTAGGCAAGAGTAATTTTTTATTATTTATATTTTATATCAAAGGTATTTTAAAGCTCAAGCATAATAAATATTGACATATTTTAATTGAAAATGTAAATCCTACAGGTGCTTTGTCTGCCGTATCAAAGATTTTCAAATCTCTGGCTTGTCTTTGAAAAGAATTTGTTGTGGGGCCATTAATTTATTAATTTGTGGCCAAAACTGATTTGCTTCAGCTGTCGAATGATTTAGTTAATAGCTATAATTGTCTAGAAAGGTATGTAGTGCCGACAGATTTATAGGTTTCTTAATAAATATATTATTAAATTGCTGCAGGGCTTTCATTAATTTAAATTGAATTTAAATCAATTAAATATGTGTCTTGGAAGTGACTTTTTTTCGCTTATCCTAATTATTATTTATTTATTATATATTATATTTATTTAATTATTTATTTATTATATATTACATTATAACTAAGCCTTCAGCGTTCTTTCAGTGACTTTGTACCGCTTATCCTAATTATTATTTATTTATTATATATTATATTTATTTATTTATTTATATTTATTTATTATATAGTACAATATATATTATTATATCTCAAAAGACATATTAAAAATATGAATTGTGGATTCTTATGTTTATATTATTTTATTTCTTCTTTTCTCCACAACTGTAGACAATTTTAATTTTGCAATCGACCTAAAATCCAAATTAGTTCTTGAATAGGTAAATTTGCCTGTTAATTAAATAAGTAGGTGTTTTTTAAGGCCCATCAATTTTTTGTAATAATAACCTTTACATCTAAGTTATTCCTAGTAATTTCGCCAATTCCTCCAATTAATTGCAAGAGGAATGCAACGGAAATGGAACACGAAAAACTGAACTGTCACTTTTGGAGAACTGTCAACAGAGCGAGCTTTTTGCCTGGAAAGCCAAAGCCGGAAGCTGTGCGGCTGTTTCCTTTTTTTTTTGTTTGTGATTTTTTCCTTCCAGGCGAAAGCTCGCCGCCCGGCTTGACCGCACAGAGGGCGCCACCGGGCCAAAACCCGGCCGGGCCGCCGGCGAAAGCTTCCCTCGCTTCGGATGCTGGGCGCGCACTCGAAATCGCCAAATCACAAGCCCGCAAAAAATCCTCGTCGGATATTCCGCCCAAATCGCAGGTGCTTGGAATCGGGGAAAGCTGTGCCCGCCCCGCGCCAAGGGGTTAAGATGTGGCACAGGTCGGGTCACCGCCCCCCGTGTGTGACGTCAGTGGGGAGAGTAGGTCGTGTGGCCCCCGTTTTGACTGTCAAGGCTGCTGAATTCACCCCTATTGGGGTGGGGCCCCTCTGCTAACTGCATGGCTAACGGCAGAAAAACAACGCAAATCGAATTAATATTCCGTGTACAAAATCAATTAGTTCAGTCCATTGGCCAATAAGGTCGGTCAGTTGGTAAAAAAAGCAACGCAGAACGGCCAACTCTTAACTGAAAGCGACAAAATAAATGGCAATTGAAGCGGAGTGTAATTGAGTTAAGGTCAACTGAAGCGGAATATATTTCAGAAATATTTCGTTATTTCATATTTAATATTGGGAAGTTAAAGACGAGGATTTAAGGCCAGCCAGGGGATTGAGTTCTTGGGGTATTTTATCACAATAAGTAAATAAGTAAGATATCAAAAACTTGTCTTACTTGAACACTTTACAAATAAATACATTAAAAAAATATGAATAAATATCTATCATTACCCAAAAGGGCTTATTGCTTGAAAATATACATCAATTATATATAAATGTATTGTTCTGCATTATTTATTAGCTCGTAAATAAGTTCAAATAGCCATCATAAAACTTGTCGGGCATTTGTATGTAATTCTATCTATTATAAATATTATATAAGTGCGGGAATAAATTGAATTATTTATTGTGAAATATATTCCTAAAAAGCTTCTAGGGACCGACCAATTAAGTGTCAGTTTAAGTGAAAATTAATTGAATTTAATTTGCATGAGAACATAAATCAAATAAGGAGTTTTTTTCAAGACTTTAACTATTTAATTTGGTTAAATATTTCAGCTAATTTGAGTCATAAGGAAAGACAAAGAAAAATTGGTAAATGGTTCCATATAAAACTCTATAATGCTACTATATTATCCCTTCTTAGCGTGGATCTCTGACCAAAAATAAAGCATTTAAAAATATATAAGCAGGGGGTATATCGGATAGCGTTACACATTTATGTAAATAGATAAGATAGAGTAAGATTAGGTACTGATTGTATTAAATACTGAAGTTTGTTGAAGAACATTCTAGCACATTGTTTAACTACTTTTAAATTGTATTATTATTATATGTATTGAATATAAATTAAACAAACTATAGATAAACTAGGGAATATCTAAATTATTAAATAAATATTATTGTTAGCTGATTTTATTTCCATTTCCATTAAATTTCTATTCTCTCTAATATTCTATAATATGGGTATCTGTGGATTTAGTACAGAATGTGCAATCTATAAATTATACAAGCCATAGATCAACTTGGCAATACCTTAATAAATAAATAAAAACGAATGAAAGCGGATCCTATTCCATTAATTTCCATTTTCATTAAATTTCTATTCTTTCTAATATTCTATAATATTTTTTTCTGTGGACTTTTTACAGAATATATGGATTAAACAAACTATAGATAAACTAGGGAATAAATAAATAAAAATTAACAAACGCTGATTTTATTTATAATTCTATTTAATTTCCATTCTCTCTAATATTCTATACAGAATGTATAATCCATCAATTATACAAACCAAAGATCAACTTAGGAATACCTCAATAAATAAATAAAACGAATGTAAGCTGATCCTTTTCCTATATCCATTTTCATTTAACTTCTATTATTTCTAAAGTTTTATATTAATAGATATAGTTTCAGTACCGAATGCATTTTGAAACTCCCCAATGTCGGCAATTAATCAACCTCAAATATTCACTATGGGCTAATGCATTTTGTAGCCTTTCTTGCTTGGGCTTAATCGATTAGAGGCCTTCAGATATAGGTTCTATATATACTTCAATATAAAGAGAACGTTTGAATTGCGGTTGCGGCAAGCCGCTTGGTATTCCATCAATTAGCCAGCCAAAAAGGAGGACATGGAGCTCCGGATTTATTTTTGGCAATGGCCAATGGCTAGTGGAGCCATAACAAAGGCCGGCGTGACGCACAAGCGTGTGTGGAGTGTGTGGAGTGTATGGAGTGTACATATATCTATCCGTGGGATCTGATGCAGAAAGGATAATAACATGGATAATGCGGCTGGTCGAGGCTGCACTTAATAAAGCCCCGCGCGCCACCCAAAAGCTAAACTAAAACTCGACGCGAAACCGAACCCGAACCCCATCCCAAATCCGAAAGCCAGCCGAAGTCAAAGGCTGTGGGAGCCATAAAATTTTTAGTGTCATGTTATACATTTGTAGCCCAACCTCCTGGCTTAATCCCCCCCCTCGCAGCTGCCCCTAGTTTTTCACGGGTGCTGCATTTTTTTCCTTGCTTTTCTCTGCTTTTTTCTCTGTATTTTTTCCTGTTGTTTTTGTTGGCTTGTTAAGCTGCTAGCCAAATTTATGGCAAGCGATTCCCCGCAGAGAGAAAAATGCATATTTTTCGAGGGGGCTGGCTGGCTGGCTGTGAGCCTGCTTAACGAGGATAACAATAAAGCTGGCCACCAGGATATATCTGTGGACGCCACGCGCCCTGCTCTCGGCGACAAATTGGGGGGATCCTGATGTAACAGTTTCTGATTCTGATTCAAGGGGGAAGTCCTTTAATTTCATTTAAATTTGAATCTCTAACGGCCAGATGTACTCTTCTCCTGTATAAGGAGACTTCTCCTGTATAATTGTACTTAATAAATTAATTCGAAGGGAAAACATATTTACATATTTCCCCGATGAGGAATGATAATGAGATCTCGGGCAGAAAGCAAGAAATATTTGCGGTTGCAGGGGTCGAAGGAATTTCATATTCCGTTAGATGACTGCAGCCAGGACTTGACGGCAATTCGGCAACGGCAACGGGAACGGCAACAATGCAACAGTAATTGCAGCGACAACCTCAAACGTCGATGAACGACTATGAACGTGGAGCGAGGAGCGAGGAGCCCGCAGCCTTTGGCCGACATTCCGCTGACTGAGGCGGGCAGTCTGCCTGAGTCTGCTCCTGGCTATATATACTATACATAGCACGTATATATCGTATATATCTGGCCAGGGGCCCCCAGGCAGACTCCGTGGACCCGAGGCAACTGCATAAAATATGCGACCAAGGGGGGTAGGAGCGGAAAATATACATATTCTTGAGCTAAGAGCCGCAGAAAAGAAAAACGAGCGAATCGATGGGGTTTTCTTCCTTCTTGTTTTTTTTTTTTTTAACTTTTTTTTCCGTTTGGGAAAGTGTGGAGTGTGGAGTGAGGAGTGCGGTGGTGGAGCACCGAAAATTGTGCAGCGCAGCAAAACAACGTGCAAAATTTATAGCGCGTCCTTTGCGCGAGCTGCAAGTTGCAATGCCATGCGAATGGGTTAAGGATGAGGATGGGATGAGGATGTGGCTGTGGACATGGACACGAACACGGACATAGACATGGGCACGAGACCTGGCTCCACAGCCAGCGAGCTGCTGATGAGTTGGGATCTGCACGGAGAAAAGTCGTTATTTTATAAATACTAGTACATTTACACTTCCCCCCTCGACAGGCCATTACTTTGGTTATATTTTATATAAATAATGCCCTTGTTTTCCTTTACATAATAAAATTCTAATATTCATGAATGCAGGATTTTTTGCACTTTCTATAAATGCACATTTCATGTCCAACTTCATCAATTTTAAATGAATAAATAAAAAAATTTATATAAATATGCATAAAGTACAAATGGAAAAATAGAATCCTTTTTGATAAGAGTGAAAAAGTGTGATTTGTTTTATCATTAAAAGTGCTGTCCTTGTGCTGATGTGTTTCCAAAATTTAAGTTTAATTGGCTGATAACTATGCAAGTTTTTAAACTATAAACTGGCTGAGCACGAACCTCTGCGACATTTGTGCTGCCAGCATCAGTGGTTGTTGCTTAACATTGTCCTAGCAACATTTCTCTAGCAACAATTTCCTGGCAACATTTACTTATCAACATATTGCAAGCATGTACTTGTTAGAAATACATATGTTTACATGCCCAAACCCATCTTTATTTTATTTAAACCCCATAAGCTTTGGTTACCGGGTATCTCATGGTCGGGGACACTCTAATGTAGCTTTCTTACTTGTTGTTTGTTATATAATTGTAAATAAAATAGAAATATAGCTTATTCGTATAAAGAAATATATATGTATTATTTAGGTAATTTATTGTCATAAATATCTGCTTCGATTAAGGGTTATTTTTATAATCACAACCATTTAGTTACAATTTGTTTCGTAGTGTGTATCAGACCAAATTGCTTGTCACTTCCGGAGGCGTCTCTCACTCACTTCCGCTCTCGCTCTCTCTCACACACACACACACTCACTCAAGAGAGTGTGAAATATGGCTGACACTTGAAAGTTGGCCTTCGATATTTCATAACAATTGCATATTTATACGGGCTGTCGGGCATTCAGGGCACCCCCAGAAAAAATTCCACTTTCCCCACTTTCTCGTCGCCGACTTACTTGGCGATTATGCAAGCGAAGTTGGCCAAAAAACTAAAAGGAAATAAAGTAATGCAACGACTGGCCTTGGCGATTATGTATCTGTAATTAAATAACTTGGCCGAGTTAGGACTGAGTTAACAAGAAATACCTAACGAACAATTGTTTTATTTAGAAATTTCACAAGAAAAACCAAACGAACAATTGTTGTATTTCTTTGTCTTGCAATGGAAAACATTTCTTGAATGGAAACCCGATGTAAATAGCAGCTTAGAAAATAAGCATTCTAAAGTAATTGCTTTTCATTCTAGGACTTGCCAGCAATCCCAACAATGAAGAGTAAACTAAACAAAGAATTTATTTGGCAATGTCTGCAGTAATATTGTATCAAATAAGGCTTAAATACTTGCAATTTGCTACTTAATTTGAGCAATTTACAATCAATTTAATATCAATTTGTTGGTAATTAAATCGTATGAAGTGCTGCAGTGCCACTTAAACCATTTGACCAACAATTTCTGGGTAATTGGATGGCCTCCAATGGCAGCAGCAGCAGCTCATATGGAAATTTGGGTTGTGGCAACATCTGGCGCTGGCGAAACTCCCTATCCCCGTCTCTATCCACACACAATATATATCTCCTATTCCATCTCTCTTTCTCTGGCGCAGACACCAGAGTGCCTTCTTCTTCGCATGTGGCCTCAATTTCCCGAGTCCCCGGGTGCAGAGTCCTCACTCTTTGAGTCGTGTTTGTCTGCTGGCAGCGAGAGCTGCTGCATTTAAATGTGTGTCATGATGTTAATTTGCTGCACCGCCGGCTACGCCAGGGAGTGCCATCAACTTGGCTATTTTTGCGATTATTTTAGATATTTTCCACAAACTCAATCTAAGTTTATCTACAAAGTTGCCTGGCAAATCTATATTTTTTGCCAGCAGAAAAAACAAACAAACTGCACTTTCGATTTGAAATAATAACTTTTCTCACTCAGTTATGGTAATTCCCAATTGACAGCACTGTCCGCCAGCTGACTCCGTCTTGGATGGAAAAACGAGGGGAATTTCGGTGGGAAAAGCTGTGGAAAAGGGCTAAGAAAGGGCCCGGTAAATGTTGCCAACGACGAGGCTTTGGCGGGAAGAACTGGCGACACTTTGCCTGTCGTCAGTCTGTCTGCGGCTCTCCGAATCCGACAGGCAGTTGGCAGGCAGTTGGCAACTGCAACTGTATCCGTATCCGTATCTGTAACGGCGAGTGTGGCTGCAGCTGCATCTGTAAATGTAGCTGTATCTGTATCTGTATCTGTAAGTGCAACTGCAGTGGCGGAGACAGAAAGCGGCCAACTCTCCGATTTTTTGGACAGAACGAGTGGCAGTTGCAGCATTTGCACATCGAGCACACAGCGAAAGCGAGTAAGAAACATGGACTCTTACACTGAGAGAAATGCATTTTTTATACTTATAACTGGATTTTATGGGGAAGATTTAAGACTAAAAGCAGTGGGTAAAAATCCTAGAAAGAGTCTTTAAACAAAAAGCTTCTTTTAACTTGGCTAATTATTATAAAATATTTAATAAACATTTCTAAATTATTTACTTATAAAAATTAAAGCCTTGTTCAATTTAGGTTTTCGTGCCCCAAACCTCTTTCTTACTTTCCTTTATTTTAATCCTTTAAATCACATTTATTATTATTACAACTGTATTTAATATTAAAACATTGTCTTGAAGTCTTTTTGTTGTGAATAAAATGCCGTCTCGCATTGAATAAAAAATGGCGCAATCGTTTAACAAGCAAGTACGTAATTGCTGTCGGGAAAATTGCCTTGGTTACCACTTCATTCGTAACTTTTTGAGAGTGACAATTATGTGAGTTTCAAGCGGGGGAAATGAATTTAATTTGCAGTTTTTCCTCGCTTGTCGCGACATTGTGTCTGGGGCGGCGGCAGCCACGCCTCCTCAAAGCCCACCACTCCCCGCCCAGCACCCAAACTTGAAGGCCTAACAACTTTTGCCGGAATAAACAAAAAGCCAGGAGAAAAACGAGAAAAAAAATATGTGTAGAAATAAAAATAAAAGAAAGACGGAGCCCAGCGAGATCCACTACTACTGACACTAATGCAACAAAATTGAAGCAGATGCAAGTGGAAGTGTCCTTGAGGCGTATGTACATAGAAGGATATATACGGGGATATATGTATGTGTGCAATATATGTATATACAGAGAGATTTATACATAGACACACCGCTGCTTAACCCAAAGGCATCAAACACATTGTACTGCTGCCACTCCTTCTCCTTTTTTCTCCCATTCTTTTTATGGCCGCCAGAGTTTTCCGAGTTGCAATTTTTTTTTTTGGCAACTGCTGCAGCATGTGACGTCACAAAATACACACACACCCGCAAGCATATAAAGAAAATGGAGTTTTTGGGGCGGAGAGCAGGCAGTTCGGCAGGCTGGCGGGCTGAAGGGGAAATGTGTAAATTGCTGCTGCATTTTGGGCATGTTTAATGTAATTACCAAAAGGCTTTCAGTCCACACACACACAGAGAGACACACTCACAAACATACACACTTAAAGCGAACATCAAAGTCATATATGCAGTTCTCCCCGCTTAACCCCTCGACACCCCAACAGCCGGTTGGCATTCAGCCAAAAATATCATTCTATAAAATACGAGTTTAAGCGCAAGCACACAAAAGTCCAATAAGAAACTTTCCAAAAAACAAAAAAACACAAAAATGGTAATAAAAAAGGAAGAAAAAAGCGAAATCAAGAGAAACAAAAAGGAAATTGCACTGAGAAATCAGGAAAAGAGTTTTTTCGGTGGCTCCCACAACCTTCCTTTGCTTAGCAAGTTTTTCCGGGCTTCAATATTTTCTTTTTTCTGTGTTCCGTGTGTGTGGGTTTCCTTAGGAGGCTGTTTTCGGGGAGGAGGCGGTTGACAGGCTGCCTGGCGCCCTGCAACTTGAACAAAATAATATTTTGGCTTTCACTTTTTCTCCAGTTGCCATTTTTTTCCCTATTTTCCTGGCCTCTGTGTGCTTTCATTTTTTTTCTTTCTATTATTTATTTATTTTGTTTTTCTTGCTTACTGCTCAATGGCTTTTTTTGTTTTCTTCAATGCACAGATGCAGATACAGCGAAAGACAACTTTGGATACTGTTCAAAAATCGCTGAGCGAAAATCAACTGATGTACTCAAGAAATAAAAGCCATTTTCCGAAAGTTTCTATCCCATTTGGAGAAATCAAATGAAAGCAGATCGGCTAATACAAAACCAGGCTATATTAACTATTACATATTGACAATTTCCTCAGGATTCTTTATTAAATCTCCAACAGAGCTCAGCGATTAAAGTGCTAGTTTTCTGCGAGATACGTATACATATGCTTCAAGCTACTTTTACACCGAAAGGATACATAAGTAGGATCTCAAAAGAAACTATTAAAAACATTCCCTTTGATGAAATATATTTTCAGCATCGAAAGATAAAATAGTATTGTTCATAAAATAAATCTATATTTGTATCGTTATCTATACAATAATTATTAACCGATTAATCGACATCAAGTGGAAGTAATTTAGGTAAATTTAGGGATTTTCTTTTATTTTAAAAAATATTTAAGTCTCGTCTTTCTCTTTCTGTAATTATAGATATTCACTAACCCTTTTACTTTTATTAATGTTAAAAATATCGATCAAAGTTCCTATATTATTAATCGATAGTTTTTAAAACCGATACATTTCTTGTATTAAGGAATGTTATTTTCTTTTCCTCAGTGAACACACACAAGCTTATGTTTAGCTTGGCTTCCTTGGTCCTTCGTTCTTCTGTTTTCTACTCCTTTTACATTTTTTTATTTTCACAATTTTATCCACCTTTACCTTTTTCTGCCCCCCGCCAGCTTTTCCCGCTGTCAAGTGCAACACGAAATGCTCAGCTCAACTCAACTCAAAGTTCTCCTTGTGCTTCGTTCTTGATTTAGTTTACTTTAGTCACGTTTATTGCGCTTTTAGGACAGATATCTTTACTCTCCACAACTCCCCCTTACACCCTTATCCACCCCTCATACACCCCTCACACACCTTAGCCTTAGCCACCCCTCGAGTGGCGGAGTTCCGAGGGCGTCCTTTGAGTGGTGGTGCTGCAGCCGTGCTGTGCCGTCGGAGATCTGTGCCAGCTGTAGATAAACGTTTCTTTTAGGCTACACTCGTGCCACACACACAGCTTCCCGTCCGTCCTTATTTATTTATTTTATTATTTCCTATTTGGATATCCGCATGGAAAGGTTTAGTCCCGATGAAGCCATCATGAATGCGGCAGTCGGAACCCCTTTTTTGTGGATTTTGGGGCTCCTTTTTTGGCCTCCAAAAATCAATTTGGTGGATTATTCAATATATATCGTATTGAAACCAGCAAAAACCCAAATATATTTAATGATTAATATTAGTTTTCATGAAATCCCTGCTAAAATATTTGTCTGTCATAGTTTTAATCGTTATACTATCAATACTTCAAGCTCATTAATTCATTAATAATTTAGGTTTTGGGAGAAGTTTTAATTTTTTTAATTTTCTTAATTTTCCATACCCGTAGCCGTCGATCGAGTTGCGCTGGAGCTGCTGTTCGCGCAACTGCAGTTTCCGCTCGGCGATCTTCTTCTGCTCCTCCTTCTGCTCGAGCTGCTCCTTCTGGTGCTGCTGCTGCTGCTGCTGCTTCTTGCGGTGCTGGCGGTCCTCCCCGAGGCCGTAAAGGCCGGCAACGGCGGCCATGCCACCAGGTGGACGGCCTGGCGGGCCAGGTGAGCTGCTGGCTCACCACCGGTGACTGCGGGGCTCTCACGCAACGGATTCACTCGGATTCACTGGGGGATTGCTTGTCACTGGTTGTGTCATGGATCGATTTCTGTGGCCGCGGCTGCCATTCGCACACTTTCACTTTCATTTTCATTTTGGTAATTTTCGCGGCGATTCACTTGGACATGGCTACAGATAAAATATATGGCTGAAGAGTGGGTTATCGATATTGTTATCGATAGTGCAAGCGATGTTATCACCATCGATAGTCCTACAACTTTAACTGAAACAAGTTTATTCGATTTGGGTAGTAAATGTATTATGGATTATGTCAATCTAACTTTATCGATACAAACTCAATTTTGAACTTTCCATATGAAGGGCAATATTGATATCGATACTATTATCGATAATATTATGTTGGGGCTCTGATAACACTCTGATAACTTTAACTAAAACAATTCGATTTGTATTAATATTTTTTTATCGATAATGTCAATCTAACTTTATCGAAACAGTTTCTTCCTTATGAAGGGCACTATTGATAAATTTCAACATCAAGGAGCCCTCATTAATGGTTTGTATTGACATTTATCGATTTATCGATACTTTTTGATTTACCTATCAATGATTACTTGTAAATTATTATTTCGGATATCCCTGGCTTTAACTTAATCTATATTTAGCTTCATTCATCGCTCACACACCACCAATCCACCAGCCCACCTTCGATATTCTATTAACGACTAACGATTACCGATTTGCAGCCAAATCAATTAGCGTGCGCCCTCGCCTTCGCCCTGAGCCCTTCGCCCTGAGCCCCGAGTCTTGTGTAACCATTGCGTAATGCCAGCCATAATTGCATCGCTGTTGACTCTGCTTAGCTTGAAGCACATTTGCTGGAAAAGCAAACAAAAAGCCGGCAACGGCAACCGCAGCCGCACCCTCACCCGCAACCGTACCCGCAGCCGAAGGAAAGTGAATCACATCAAATCGAATCGAATTGAATCGAATCGAATCGCATCGCATCGAATCGAAATCAACTCGCAATGGCAAACAAAGCCTTTGCTTTGGCGCCGCATGTGGCCTGTGCCGTGTGCCGTTTGCCGTGCTCCGTGCGGCATGTGGCATGTTCAAAGGGCCATTATCTATTATCAAATGGAATTCAGTTAGCTCCCACCTACAGTGTCGTATGCCACCTGTCCGCCTTAATAAATTACCATTGATTTAAAACGAGAGACACGAGTAATTAATATTAATGCCACATATTACGAATGGACCTAATAAATTAACCATGTAGAATAGAAAGAAGAATGGGTTCGTAAGCTAATTTATATTTATCCCGGGATGCCCCTCCGAGCCATATTCATGAGCATGAGCATGAGCATCGCCACCTGGATTCAGGGTAGGTGAAGTGCTCAAGTGAAATGGAAAGGATCTTCTTCCAATTAGCACTTCTCTGTGTGGTGCAAGATGCCAAATTGCAGTTTTGTGGCTCAAGTGGCAGCGTTTAATAAGCCAAGTCGAAAGCCAAGCGGGGCGAGGGGTGGGCTAGGGCTAAATCAGCTTGGAAATTGCTTCCGTGTTGAAATTGAGTTAACAATGCTTGGCCCAGGTGCGAGAGGGAGAACCACAGCGAGTGAGAGAGAGAGCGAGAGAGCCAGAGCTCGAGCTCTGGCTCGTGTCTTTATTGATTTATGCGCCCTCGCATCACGTATACGTACGTCCCCGCATCACGTATACGCCTCGTGTTGCTGCTGCTGCTGCTGCTGGTGCTGCTACTGCTACTGGTATCGTATTTGCCGTTGCCACTGCACTAATCTCCTCCAGCTGATGGCTGGATGGGTGATATCTGGGCGGTTCGGTGGCCATTAAGTGACAGTTGCCCGGCTGCACAGGCTTAAAATGCAATGCCAAACACTTGCGTTGACGCTGACGTTCATGTAAGCGCATTAACTCATACAGCAACTGTCTGTCCGAAGGGCGAGGGGGTGCGAGGTGCAAGGTCACGGCCAGAGTATCGGTTGAGGGCCCTGTCCATTGGCCACTCAATTACGACAACCGACAGGGGAGTGAGAGAGAGTGCCACAGCCCCCGGGAAAAGCGAAAAGCGTTTGGTTCACTGGCTTTCGGCTTTCACAAGCATGCTCTCGACACATATGGCAGACCTTTAGGCCCTGAAGGCCTGCATTTATGGATTCAATACGGCCGACATATTGTGGCCGATATATTTCCGGCAAGAAGGAAGAGAAAACTGATGCTTTTACCCATAATTGGTAATTAGAGAAAAATAAAGAAGAGCTCCTTTCCTTGGCTCTCAGTAAGTGCTTAAATTGAATTAACTTCAAAGCCGATTATGTTTTTTTCAATCGCCCAAAATAGCAGCTCATTATATTCACGCTTAATGCCGCCAATTAAATGGGATTTAAATGACATGTACAGATAATTCGAGGCGCCCCCACACTTTCTCTATTTCTGCGCATATTGTTGCTGTAATTCCAGTGCTCATCGGCATTATCATTAATGTGAATATGACGATGGCTCGTGGCTCGTGGCTGGCCGCAATTGGGGTGGGCGTGGCTTTCATTCTACCCACAAAAAAAAAAAGAAACCCATTCAACTCATTATTAAATTAGAATCAACTAAATGAAATGAGAGAGCTGCATGCACACACCGAGCGACCGAGCGACCGAGTGTCGGTGTGATATAAAATGCGCGTTGGAGCGCATCCAACCCACACACTGCCGCTCCACTCCACTCCACTTCCTTTGCCTTTAATTGAGTTGGGCGCTAATTTGAAAGCAATAAAACAAAGCCTGGCAAAGCGGGGGGGGGCTCTGAAAGCGGTGAAAAATAGGTAAAAAAGTGGTGGGATTGAGGCCCGCATAATGCGTATTTAATGCACTTTCCGGGCAGCATCAGCATCAGCATCCTTCTCGAATATTCTCTGCTCATTTTCTGTGATTTTTCGGCCAACAGGTAAATGTCATGACACGTAAAGTACAAAACTGAATCTGAAATGCATTAGTACCCAAAAAGGCAAAAAGGCGAAAGAGGGCAAAAATGTCCAAACAAGTGACATAATGGAAATTGAAGCGAATGAAAAATGCAAAATGCAAAAAGCAAAAAGCCAGCATTTCCCGCTGGACTCGAGGGCTTTCAGGTTAAATGAAGCCAATAATTAGCGTGGGAAACTTCATGAATATTTCATAAATAGAAGAGTTCAGTGTCCGTCCGTATAAATGTCGAGTTGCCCTAATAAAAAAACCCTGTAATTAACCCTCTAAATCACTGTCGTTTAATGGGTTAAGCTGGAAATGTAAATTGCATTGAAAGCCCTGTGATATAACGTTGGCATCCCCACAACTACATAGCTGGGGCTAAGCGTTGGCTTTTCTCTGGAAAGTACACAGAAATAAATAATTCAGACTAATGACAAGAATCTCTTTGGGGCTCCCTCTCTCTCTCTCCCCTGGCACTATATTTATGTATAGAATATATATATATATACATTTTATATAGTATATATATAGTGTACAAAGATAGCTCGGCTCCCCGGCATCCCCACGGTGCCATAAACATTTCGAAACGTTTCGCTTTCGCTCTCGGTTTATGCACAAATTATTGTTTTATGCACACAAGACACACGGGGGATCGAAAAGTTGCCTGTTTAATCTCCACTCTTGCGGTTCCATTTCGGTTTCAGGTTCGCCTTCCACTCGGAGGCGAGCGGAGCCGAGCGGCGTTTCTGATTGATTGATTGACTGATTGATTCGCCCCGAAAGTGCAGTGCACGGGGCAAAAAGGCTCTGAAATGTTTGCTGTCCCCGTGACAGGCTTTTGCCATATCAGATATGTATATAAATAGTATCTCGAATTAAGTTGTTGCAGAATGGGCATTGATATGACATAAATATAGAATGAAATAATCATTAAAAACTAAAGAAACCTGGCACTTTTGAGGGTTTATCTCATTACTTTAATGATTCTTTTTAAGTAAGTTTTAGTTTCTTTTTTTTAGGAACAGCCTTCGACTTTTTATTTCCAAGTTTACAGGCAAAGCTCAACATTTGTTTGAAATGTTTTTGAGGCTTTTCTTTTGAATACGTGTCGTGATGGCAAGCAAATGAGAATAGATTCGTGTTCAGCCTTAAATAAAAAATTAATTAAAAGGAAATAGGAATTAAATAATAAGGAGCATGACATTTTAAAATGTTTATCTTTTTAAGGGAATTAATGAAATATTGCTTAACATTTTATAGATTTTTTTTTTTTATTTATTTGTTTATTTTTTATTTAAGAAAGATAAATTTTTTTTGAAGGACTTTTAATTTTCAAGTTTACAGGCAAAGATTTAATTTTATTTATAATGTTTTTCAAATTTTTTCAAGCTATTGAGCATAGATTTGTGTTCAGTCTGGACAGCATACTTTCCGGGGACATTGTATATGGTTATCGATTTCCATAAAATTACGAAAATAAATACAAATATATATGGAAAAGTACTGATATTAATCGATTTTAAATCAATTTGTTTAGATCTTTTGCGTTTCTCTTAGTGTAGCTTCGCAGGAGACACGGTTCCGTGTAAAATCCAGGGGTGCCAGGGAGCCTGGCAATTTTAGGAGAGGCGCGAAAAACCATTTGCGTCGTCGCCCGGCCAGGCCAAACTCAGCGAGAAGCGTTTACCGAAGGCAAATACAAAATTTATCGATTACTAAATGACAGCGGAACTGCCAATGCGATGAAGGGTCGGCCCAGGATCGGGGCTGTATCAAGAGAGGGGGGCCTGAACGCGAACAACAAATTGGAAATGACAGACAAGCGCCGACAAATATCAGAGCTGACATTCCTAGAAACTCGGAAAGGAATGGAAAAAAGTATGCTCGGCGCTTGGGGTGGGAGTTGGGCTTGGGGCTGGGGCTGGGGCTGGGGCTGGGGT